>JARFJB010002272.1:302500-455000 GCA_036346205.1 Vesta saturnalis
AATTAAACATTAAGATATAACATTACTTTGGCTAATAAGATATTTTTTTGAGAAGAAACTTATTCGAATTATTACAAGAAAGAATGGGATAGAACGCTGTTTTTTTACAAAATATTATTTTCGCCAATAAATCAACTTTTATTAGACAAGGTATGTTTAATAGTCATTATTGTCACTTCTGGGCAGAGGAAATTCCAGAGGTTAAACGTGATTATTGCATACCATATTTTTGATGGAAATTTAAGTGGTGATGTTTGCTATGAATTTTTGGATGATCGTTTATTGCCGCTATTAGAAGATTTGCCTCTTGATCTACGAAGGAATATAGTTTTTATGCATGACGGAGCACCTCATTTCAGTAGATAAGCTTGAACATGGCTCAACGAACATTTTCCAAGTTGTTGGATTGGCCGAGATGCTGATGCGAGGGTATAATTTATGAATGTCAATTCAAGATTATGTTTTCACTAGCAAACATAATTTTCGTTGGTTTTTTTATTGTTTCCTTGATTCTGTGTTAATGTCATATAATTAAAATATTTTTTTAATTCTAAATAATTTACATTGTTTTTACCTCATAGTTGTTTCTGAAACAATAATTATTCCCTTAGGTAGTTCGTTCTCGCGCATGAAAAATATTAATTGTTTCATTTTAAAGTAATTTAATTAATTCGCTCAGCATTACTTGCCAAGACCTCAAATAACTCCAAAACCTTTTTTGTGGCAAATTATTTAAAAAATACTATTATTGCCCAAAAAATTAAAAATGTCCCAAAAAAAAGTTTGGGGGCAAAATAAGTGGCACCCCTTTATCGGGGGGTTTGTCAACACTATCTTTTATGACCGACGGTATTTGTGGTATAAATTTCATGTAGGTATCTCAAATCGTTTCAGAGATAATAAAAAAAAAGAATTTTTGGGGCCACTTTTACAGGGTCGTGCATCTTAAGGATGCATCTTCGGACACATGTTTTTTAACCAAACTAACGTTATTTTTTAATATTCTACTTACGCTAGAAATTAGCGGAACGTTTTTGAAACACTATATATATATATATATATATATATATATATATATATATATATATATATAAAATGCATAAAATGATTTAATGATGTACATTAGAAGAATACCCTTGGAATACTCGGTTTTACGACACGCGATAGTATTGTGCACATCTATTTCATATATAGATCGCATTATTCAGTTTAATACTTAGACCATAGACGTTTCCCTATACTTAATTAGTGCATATTTTAAAAAGCATAATTTAAAACAAGAGCACAACCTTAAAAGATATCCAACACGATGGATATATCAATGGAACAAAAAGATTTCTTTTTAATTAGTGTGTCACAAATAAGAGTATTTTATATTTGTTCTTTTTATCGTTTGTGGTACATGAATTACAGTTTTCCGAAGTATGTCCGACAACAACGCAAGATTTGGATTGAAACTGAATTTGGACAGATCATGTACGGAAATGAGTAGAACAGAAGTCGTAAGTGTCAAAGGAGCGAGTAAGCAATATGGTAAAAAAAAACGCTTTGGTTGTTCTGGATGATTTATGTATGACTGTTTTAAAAGGTACAATGTGAGTATTATTTGAATTATTTCGCATTAATTATAACAAGTATTTTGTAGTTACGGCTTATTAGGTGCTAGCGGTTGTGGAAAACAACACTTTTAAACTGTATTATAGGCCTACAGAAACTAGATTTCGGTGAATTATGGGTTCTAGGAGGTTCTCCTGGAACTAAAGACAGTGCCTCACCAGGTCCCCGAGTTGGGTATATGCCTCAAGTGTGTACTATAGTGTATTTACATTTCATTTTCATAATTAGGTTAAATTTGTTTAGGAAATTGCGTTATGCGGCGAATTTTCTATTAAGGAAACTATGAAATATTTTGGATGGGTAGCTAATATGAAAACTAAAAATATTGAAGACAGATTGCAATATCTAATGAATCTTCTAATGCTGCCAGATACTGATAAGAGAATTAAAGAATTGAGTGGGGGACAACAGCGTCGAGTTTCTTTGGCAACCGCTTTACTACATGAGCCCGAGTTATTAGTTTTGGACGAACCAACTGCTGGATTAGATCCAATGTTGGTTGAAACTGTATGGAATCATTTAGTAGAAATTAAAAAAGATAGAGGTGCTACTGTAATTTTAACATCGCACTACATAGCAGAAACGCAGCGTGCAGACGTTGTAAGTAAACATGTGCAATAGTTATCTATACTTTAAAGCTATATTTTAGATTGGATTCATGCGCAGTGGTTATATATTGGCAGAAGAATCACCAAATGACGTTTTATTGCAGTTTCAAACAGATTCACTGGAAACTGCTGTTTTGGAGTTAAGCATAATGCAAAATAAAAGAATGCGATCGTCACAAGTCGCCGGAAGTACAAATAATCCAGTTTTTGAGGACCTAGAAAGTACACATCGAAAATTATCTGAATTTGGTGATACTGTTACTACTGAAAACTTTAAAAAAAGATGTTCAAGTTCTACAAATTCCACGATAACAGGATTATCATTGAGTCGAATGATCAAGTACAAATTAACAGATAATCTACCCTATTTAAATTTTCATCATATGAAAGCACTACTTTGGAAAAATTTTCTTTGGAGTTACAAAAATTTAATATTAATGATAACTATAGTTCTAATGCCGATACTACATTTTGGATTATTTACTTTGTCCATAGGTCACGACCCGGTTCATATAAATGTGGCAATTGTTAATAAAGAAACTGGTGACCAAAGCTGTCCTCTAATGAGCTGTAATAGTACAATGCTAGGTTGTCACTATTTTGAATACTTAAAGCGTTCGGGCATTAACTTGGTGAGTAAAAATAGATTACCTCTTTCTGTCAGTAACAACCACAAAGACGCCTCAGTTTAAAAGCTAAAGTACTTGCTAACTAATAGGTACTTTATTACAGAAAACGTGATGTTTGACTCAGTTACTGTAGCTCTGTTTATAATAATTATGGCCGTCAATTTACCCCTATTAGTGTTTTTACTGGATTGGAACCTAAAGCAGCAAAGAATATTTTTTATTTTATAGTGATCGCACTATATATTACTGTATTAAAAAGGTATTCAAAACTGAGATTACATTTCCAAATAAACCCTTCTAATATGCAAGGCACCGGATACTCAAAATTCCACATGCCTTCGATCTTGTAAAGCTCACGATCCACAACACTAAAACCACTAAATAATTATACGGTTTGTTATGAACGAATAAATTCAAAAGTAAATATGTATTCAAAAATTATCATAAATTTTATTAAATACACACTACTCGAGGTAAACTGTGTTTAATAAAATCAATAATAATTTTTAGCTAAAACCACTAGATTATTTAACTCCATAGAATGTATTAACTATAAGCCATCAATTTGGATCAGCTTTTCAATTAATTTTGATATTTCATAAGTCGATCCAGTCGACCGCTGATGATAGCGTAGCTATCGAGACGCGTTCAGTGTTTTTTAATTTTATGTGGTACGTGGATGTATTTTGTTTGTGAAATTTCATAAATTCTTGAACATTTTTCTTTGATTGCAAATTCAACTTTTGTTTTTGGCACTTTATTAAATTTTAAGTTTAATTATAACATTACATTACATGTTATCTCATAATATTGTACTTTGACTGCAAATTCAAAATTTAATCTAACTTTTACCTTTGTTACTTTATTTAATCTTAATTATAATTAATTAATCCTAAAAGCAAGCAATTAAAGTCGGGGAGGCTTATCGTTATTTATTATTTCAAAACGTTATCACAATTCACGACAATAATAAAACACATTTAATAAATATTAAATTAAATAAACAAACTAACTCTAACTCGGAAATCTAAATTAAAAATAATTAAATCACTGGGTCGCAAATAAATAACAGCAACAGCACGAGAACCAAAAATTGCGCAGGGAACAATCAAACTGAAACATAATGTGATTGAAAACTATGCAAGTAAAAAAAAAGACATGTATATGTAATATACATTTATATATTCATACAGTACGTATACACTCTATATATTTATATCTTTCTTGACTCAGTCTATATTTCTACTTATTACTTCCTTACTTTTCGGGGCAGTAGACAAATAACTGTCTGATAGTAGGACCATACCGTTAGTAGGGAGTGCTACATCGTCCGGGGCACGATTTGGCTAGTAACCGGTCCGCCGGCTATGGTATTACTCAAGAGAACTATATAATTGCCTCGGATCGACCAGGCTACAAGGGGAGGTCAAAGACAATACAGGCAGGCCTCGTTGCTGACGACTGTGCAAGGAATGATTGGCGAGTTAGTACGTGGAATGTTAGAGGTATGCATGGTAAGGAATTTAAAATTGCGAATGTAATGTATGAAAGGTAGCTTGGTATTTTGAATGTATCGCGGACAAAGCGCAAAGAAAGGGGTGCTGTGGAGATGGAGGACGCCAGCCTAGCACTATGGCCAGGAGTTAAGACTGACGTGCATGGTACGAAAAGGAGTTGGGGTGATCGTAAGTGAAAGAGCGAAAAGATGTGTTAAACAGTACGAATTGGTATCTCCCCGGGTAATGTGGGTTAGAATCAAAGTGGAGTTTCGAAGAATTTTTCTTATTGCATGCTATGTACCGGTGAAAGAAGAAAGAGACCAAGAGTGTGAGAACTTCTGAAATGATGTAGAGAAAGCATAGAACGTATGTAAGCTAAATGAAAGATTGGTGATAGTGGGAGGTATGAACGGATGGGTGACTGTATAGAGAACATACTGAACGCGTTCTAGGAAACATCGGAAACAATGAGAATAGTGAACATATGGTGAACGTCTGTGTGAAAAGATTTACTTGATAGTGTATGATGAACGACTTAGTAACTTGGCGAGAGACACCAAAGTAATGCGCGGATTGCATTGTGGATCGGACCACTTTTTGATTTTATCGAGAGTCTATTTAGGGCAGAAGTGGGTCTGTAGAAGGAAATCAAACGTAGTGCGAACGTCCAGAATTAGGGTAGACAAACTAGTAGATAATGGCGCGCGAATAAAATATGCAGATGCAGTGAGTCAAGAGATGAAAGTGAATGAAACACTGTATAACGAACAAATAAGTGCACGGATACGCTTGAAAAACTGTGTTATCAATTGTGCCATGCGGATATGTGAAAGAGCGACTGTAGATGGACAGAAAAAATGTGTTCGGTTTAATGAATGGGTAAAAAACGCAGTATATAAAACAGAAGCCTACTTGGCAATGATTACTGCAAAACATGAGACTGAGAAAGAGCGATTATATGAGAAACAAAGAAGAGAACAAAGCAGAGAAAATGCAGAATGATTTTGAGGGAAACAAAAAACTCTTCTGGAAATTGGTCAAAACAGTGGCCCAAAACAGAACGCTGTAGGAGTGATAAATACGAGCAACTAAACAGTATGGGACGTTTGTGGAGAGGAAATGCTGGCAAGAAGAATACGGAAATGAGGAAAGAAAGTAAGATTGAAGGGTTTAATAAGGAGAATGTAGAAGGGATGGTGAATGAAACTGAGAAGGATATTGGGATAAATGAAGTAGAGAGAACGGTAGGAAAGTTGAAAAATGGCAAAATAGCAGGAGTAAATGAAGTCACTAGTGAAATGCTGAAGTATGGAGGTGCAAAGTTTACCCGAAGATTGTGTGAATGAATTGAATGTATGCCTTAAGTGTGGAAAGTGCCGAGGGATTGGAAGAGCGCGATCATTATACCGCTATATAAGGGTAAGGAGGACGAGAGTTATTGCTAGAACTACAGAGTATGCTCAGTGTACCTGGTAAAGTATTTAGAAGAATACTGATGATATAGTACAAGAAACTACACAAACTAAGATTTGATATGTGCAGGGTAGCTTTATACCAGGGAGAGGATGTGTCGATCAGATGGTTGATCTCCAGTAGGTGATTGAGAAATGTTTAAGTGTAAAAAGGAAGCGGCACTGCGCTTGTAGATCTTGAAAAAGTATATGACGGAATGAATAGGGAGAAGCTGTGGGAAATATTAAATGATTATGGCGTAAATAAAGGTCTAATAAACGGAATAAGGGCATGTGTTGGGGTGAGAGGAGGTTTGAGTGAATACTTTAATATTGAGGAAAGAGTGCGGCAAGGCTATGTGGTGTCAACGTGGTTGTTCAATTTATACAAGGATAAATGTGTTAGACAAGCATGTAATTGTAAATGGTGTAATTTTTGGTGACGTAAATGTACGAGTTCTGGCGTACGCAGATGACACAATCTTATTAAGTGTGGATGGGCTACAAACTGCTTTAAGGAAGTTTGATACTGACTGTGAGAGCATGGACCTAAAGGTAAATGTGAAAAAAATTAAGATTGTGGTGTTCAATCGGGAAGGTGGAAAGGAGAGTATTTACTCTGCAAGATGAAATGGGACGAGTTGGTATATCTGGGTAGGATATTTACTGCAGATGGTACAATGGATGGCGAGATTGAACGAAGGGTCAATGCTGGAAGGAAAGTGATTGGAAGTATGTGGCTACGAAACGAGCAATCTATAGTAGCGTGTTTGTCCCGTCAGTACTGTATGGAAGTGAGACATGGGTATGTCAAAAAAGCACGAAAGAAAAATAAATGCCTGCCGTGGATCTGAGATTCCTGGGAAGCGCATATGGTAAAAGGAAAAGAGATAAAGAATGAGTGTATAGTGACGAAGTGTGGTTAGGAAAGGACGATGATGGATAGATATAAAAGTAGTACATTGCGTTGGTTTGGTCACATTGAGATAATGAACTACGCAAGATTAACGAAGCAAATACACGTGGGTGGGGTTAGAGGTAAGGCCGGGCCTAGTAGGCCGTGTAAAACTTGGCTGAATGTATAATAAAAGAAAGAAACATAAGGAAGTTTTAAAAATAAAAGGACATGTCATAGAACTCATACACAATGTATGAAACTTGCGTAAACTTGGGAAGTATGCAGAGATATGAAAGCATGTTCTGATAGATTGTGAATCAAAAATAAACAAGACGCAGGGAATGTTTTGCCTATCCCGCAAGAGAATGGCGTGAAGGTTATGTTATGTTATGTTATTTCATATGCTTTATTGGATCTGTACTCGTGCTATATATGCCATTCATCATTTGTATGTCTTGTATCGTAAATGTGTTTTAATTGAGTTTTATTGATTTACTATCGTGGAGCTTTACTCCGCGCTATGGTCACAACACACCTCAATAACCAATATTTATTTAAAGCTAAAATCTTTCTTAAAAAAGTTATCAGTTGTGAAAAAATGCTAAAATTATGCTTTTTTTTTTGTTGGAAGAATAATTTTTCGTTCCGTGGACATGTACAGGGTGGCCAACTATGAATGTGAGGTACTGTATCTGAGAAACTATACATCGTAGAGGCTCGCGGAAGAAAAAGTTATTACTAAAACGGCCAATACAAAAACCTGGAAAATATTTTCATGTTTCTGAAATGGCCGCTAGGGGGCGTAACTGCAATCTTGGATCTAAAAAAGTGAAGTTTCTGTGAATTCTGCTATATTAACCTAATAAAAAAATAACTGATCTTTGAAGTCGAGGATAATCTGAACTTTTTTTGTTTAGCACTTTTTGACGTATCTATAGAAATAAAGTGGTGGGGGGTATTCAAAGGGTTCCTTAAATCACCCCCCCGTATCTTCGAAACGGCTAATCTAATTTTAACAAACTTGGGCGCGTTGAAAAGAGCTTTTCTTGGGCTACTGATTTTAAAATAATTGAAGTTTTGTTAGTTTCACATGTCGTCGCTAGAGGGCTTTGTTCGACATTCCGACAGAAACGATTAATTTTCGCAAAAAAATTAAACGCATTGGTATGACTTTTTTGCATGAACAAGTAGCTAAATGAAGCCTAAACAAGCTCGCGAAAAACGGATCTCGATATCTTGTTCCTACCCGAAATATCGGCCAAAGAAAACTTTATACGAAAATCCCATAAATTTCTATTTTTTTTTAACTATATTTTTCTGGAATTGTTTCTATTATGTACGTTGTGGTCCTAAAAAGGACCGATTTAGAGGAGGAAGGTTTTAATGCCCCGTAAATGCTGACCATCACGCTCTATGCATTGCTGAAGCCTCTCATGACTATACAAAACTGCAGCTTCAATTTCTTCTCTCGGTATGTTAGGTACATTATATGTGGATGAAATTTTAAAAAAACACGGACATACAGTGTTACGTTTGCCTCCATATCATTGTGATCTGAATCCATTTGAGTTCATATGGAGTTTGGTAAAACATAAGGTCACAATGAACAACGTACAGCAAAGTGCCAAGGAAATCAAAGTTCTAGTGTGAAACGTTTTTGCTGAAATCACAGCATTAGATTGGCAAAAACATTGCAAGCATGTGGATCGATTGGGTCAGGAAATGTGGGAGAAAGATGGATTATTTGGAGGAGTAGTGGAAAGTTTGGAATTTGTAGTGAATACTGGTTTGTCGGAAGATAACACAAGTTCTGAACTTGAATCAGATTAAGAAAATAACATAAACGAATTTTGCCTTGATATTTTAAACGTTTTGATTTTTATATGATTTTGTCCTGATTGTTTAAACATGTATTCAGTTTATTTTGATTATAACTTAACAATTAAATTGTGTTGGTAAACTTTGTCAAACAAATAACTCATCAGTTCATTTGATAAACTATAAAAATGTAATTACATTTTAATCAAAATGAATTGTAGATCATAAATACAGTGCAGTGTAGTGTATTCAGTATCCTTGCCTAAAATGGCTTGTTCCATATAAAGACAATGGACATTTACGTAGAAAACAAAAAAATTTTAATATTGCTTTAGTTCATGCCGAGTAGATACTGAACTCACTCATTTGGGATGTTAAAGCAGAGATTTATACTATTATATTATTAAGATCAAAAGCATTTAAGAGATGAAATATGTAATTCATTATGAATGTTTTATAATTAATATGCAATGCATTAAATTGTTAAATTATTTTTCCTTTCTAATTCCTTAGTTCTTTCTTCTGGTATTTAATGTTGTTTCACTATTTGAAGAATTATTTTCCACTATTTGTGGGCTAGGATTAGAACTGCTACTTGTTTGTGCACTATCTACTTGTAATAATAATTCCTGTCGGTTCTTCCCATTATCATTTGTTCCAAGTAAGAATTCTGGTATAACAGACGACTTTCGCACCATGCGTTCATTTAATTCTCTACAAAATATCAATTAATATGATTATACTTCAACTTACAAAAACTTACTTCTGGTAAAGACATATTGCACGTGCTCTGCCGGTTTGATTGTTATTTTCTGTTTTCTTCTTGAAAGCTCTTTCTAAAGTGTTCCATTTATTCTCAATTTGTAACGCACTAAAACAATATCATTGATTTTTCATTTCTATTTCTATAGCTTCCCACATTTTCTTTTTGGTCTTTAACTTTACTGTTTTTCCTACCTTTGGTCTGAATTCTTCGTACAACGATATTAAGAGTTTTACAGAAGAGTATCGTTCACCACCGATTTGTAATACTTCACTTGATGTATCTTGAATACATTCCAAAAGAAATTATTAACCACTATCCAATAATATCCTAAGTAATTAATTTAATAAATAAAATGTGTTTGTTAAACAATTGTAACTCAATAAATTTTTAAGGAATGCTTAATTACCATTTGTATTTTGTTCCAGATTTGCATTTTCGATATATCCTATTTCTATGCCTATAAAATTAAAAAGTAAACATCTTTATTTATGATCACATTAAACACTTAACTTCTCAATTTTTCGAAGTTAAATATTTCTTTAAAAAATCAGCAAAACACATATCCTAACCTCAAATTTTTGGTTCACCGTTTTGTGATTTTGTAGAGAAAATATTAGTGACACTGGTTATGCAGCACACAGTACACTTATGTGTATCCAACAATACACATTTAAATTAAGCGCCCAAATATTTTTTTTCGGATTGTACTTTAAAAGCTACTATAGCGCCGGTATCCCCTCTCCAACTATCTTGTTTGCTGAGTACAGCTGTAAATGCTAAGCATTTAAAATCATGCTAGAGTCACAACACGTTTTAGAATACATCTGAACGTGTTTTGATCGTGGTTATTTTATTTTATCCAAAATAAGGTATACTTTGTTAAAAAGTGTATAGGTGTATAAATCTTGAAACTCCATTAAAAGACAGCATTAAGCTACATATATTTTTAATACAGTTATTTTTGTTATTTTGATCAAATATAAAACATAACGGATACCCTATTTAAAGATATCAATTTTAAAGATTTCAAAATTCGGAAAAATCAAAATCTAGAATGAATCGAATGTGCCTATTTTATTGGTCTAAAACCATCTTCGCATTATTGCTTTTCTAATGAAACCTTTTTTGAGCACATCGGTTGGGTGGTTTCAAAGTCTGTAACGGACATAGGTAGAAACAATTTTTGTGTATATATATATATATATATATATATATATATATATATATATATATATATATATATATATATATATATATATAGATTATTAAACAGTATTTGACATCCAATCAAGTAATTGACTTTGCAAATTGGGAAGATCTGAAAGGATTGAAGCCGTTATTGATGCAGTATAGATAGTTGAAAACAATATTGGCATCATCAATATTTTATGCCGACGGACTATTGCTACTGGGTACTGCTTCCAGATGCTTTCTTCTACTCAACGCATGTAGTTTTTCGTACATATTTTCAGATGCAATAATTAAAGCGCCCTGAATACTTAGTTAAAATTTTTCTGAGTCGAAATAATGGCCGAAAACTGTATTTATTTATTTTTTTTTTTGACAACAAAGGAATATCATAAATAACATAAACTCCGCAATTAACACTATCCACTTGCTGATGATATTTGGGCGTATTTATAATTTTACATTTACGCATGTTTAATTTGGCAACTTTGTTCATTCACTCCCTATCATACGAGTTACTAGGGTTTAAGAATGCACACACTTGTATTCATAATATCTTAACCGATCAACACCCAGTGCAACTGTTTCTCATTATATATTTCACTTCAAGATTTTTAATATAAGGATCAATATTGGTGAAATTCGTTGGTTTTTGGTTCAATAAAATGTTTGTAGTAACAGTATCAATATAAATATACAAATATTTGTTATCTTTAAATATTGAAAACCCCATTGCATCTATACAGTAATCGGTTAACCATCAGGTATTTCCTTGAGATAATGAGGTATAACCTTTAATACCTTTAATGTTGAAAACAAATTCATTATATCTGAGGTTATAGTTTGTTTCTCATATTTATGTTTGCCAAATACGAAATGTTGGATTTAAAAAAAGTTCATTTTTTAAGCAGTATTATCCGGACGATTCAACATAGTTTTACTCGCAGTTCTTCCATCTACAGATCTACACACATCTATGCACATATTCCTTAATAGGGTGGGTAAAAGTACCCCTTCTCTTTTTTCGTTTTGTTCCACTTCTCCTCGACAGATGGATCGTCAAACTTCTGAAAATGTTTGGGGTGGCTCCTTTACGGATGCAAGATTACATCCAGCTCGATCTTTTTTAAGCTGATACGTTCTTTTTAATTCAATTTATAAAACCGCCTGTTTTCAAACCAGTTTGTCCCTGAAATATGCCCTTCCTTTAAATATTGAGCCAGCATTCAACGTTTGCATTGCTATAACGCTCGACATTCAAAATATTACTCCATAATGGAGCAAACGGCATAACATTATTTAAATGTACAAAAACAACGCATTTGAATAGTATGGATTGCGTTCTTCTCTAAAATGTTCTAAATAATTAATTTTATTGATATCCACCAACACTTGTTCGTATATTTTGAACAAATACGTAAAAAATGGGATTCAATTATTCTCCCCGTGCTTGTCATCGTCAAATTTTTTTTCAACGAACTCTTCCATAAAACTGCTCAAGGCATGGAAATTGTTGTCTTTTACTGAGCGAAGGAATTTAATGGTATTCTTCACCTCCACTATGCATTTGGGATAAATCAGTATAACTGTTACATTTTCTAATTGTAAGATAACTCTTCTAACGAAGTACTAATGGACAGTACTGCAAGCGCAGTCACTAATATACGTTTAGTAATTTTATTATTCACTAGTTTTCCAATTTTATTGTATATCATTTTTATGAAGATCACAACATGATCGTATTATAATAATTTTGTCAAATTTTTTGTCTATATAAATGTCACTAACGGAGGTGGAACATAGTTTTAAGTACGTAAACAAAGTCATATCGTTTAAACCGGCATAATGCAGATATTAAAGCAAACGTAGCCGCATTACGTTATGAAGAAATGATTCCGGCAACTGGAACTATCTTCCCTTTCATGTTAACTACTAAGACATAATACAAGACTGTCTTACTTATTTCCCATTTGTTGAGACTTAGCTGCCTTCTTAAAAAGCAACTTAATATAGCGTTTGGCCAGAAGGATTAGGTTCAAATAACGGTTTTAACAATACGTCTTCAAAAGCGTTTTGATGCAAACCTTCTCCGGCTAAAGCTTCTGACTTAGCTTTTTGATCAACTGAGAATGAGCGATCATTTGCCAGTTACCATCCATAAACACATCTGCATCCACTTCTTTTATGTGTTGCGATCGGATAGTACTTTTTAATTTCTTTTTTACTTTCCGTCTTTCCTTGTCCCTTAATTGATAAGAACATTACCCTACATGTATCGTACTTAAATGACCTTTAAACTTTTAGTGAGTTTTTGTTTAAAACGCAAATTAGTTTGTAAAAACGACAATGACTGTGTTTGTATTTCGCGTATTCTACCAAAATAAGGTCAGCGGTTTTGGTTAATCTTTTATTTATTCTAAAACCTTTGAAGGTAAACAAACGTAGTAGACCTATTTTCAAACTCTCGTTTCAAAAATACATATCTTAATTCAGAACTGCAAATAATATTTACTGCCTTGAATAATTTAGGGTTGAATATCTGATTTCTGAAGTTTCTTATGTAGACTTAAAACTGTTGTTTATCGAAATAATTACACATTACACCATAGTTAAAATTCAGTACTGGCTATACGGAGAACAGCATAGCCGTTTGCAGAGCTACCTGGTATTTCAGGACCGTACCCGCTCCGTTTCGAAAAGTAACTGGGGTTAGTGAAACAGATAAAACAATATTTAGGACAATAGCAACTTTTCTCATATTAAACTAAATGAGTTTGTTGATTAATATTTTTGATGCGCTTCGGTCAAGTACCGGAGGTGATATTCCGATAATTATTGTATTAAAAGGTATTTATATTCACAACAGACATGAAAGTTTTGGAAATGAAGAATTATAAAAATTAATAGTAACTTTTAATGAATGTGGGTTTTAAAGAATAATGGAAATTAATAATCTCAGAAAGGAAATAATGATTATGTAGTCATTGTATGAATCCTTTTAATCGCGATCCATATATGGAAAATTTCTTGCTCTTATGCATGACAGCACACAAGAATTTTTCTGACTTACGTTAACCTTAGTACTAACGTCTCCTTCGATTTTTTTAACCTGGCTAATTTTTATCTGAGCATTATCTATTTCTGAATGTCTCCAATGTCTACGAAGTTGGACGTAAAGTAATTTTCTGTTTTTCGCAAAATCCGTTGTATGTACAAAAACGAGACAAGGCGGAATCAGTATTTCGGTGGGAGCACTTTAATCAATCGCTTTTTCTCTAATAAAATTCAGCAGAAAACAAAATAGTCTTTGGTCGACCTATTGTTAGTGATGATGCAATGTATTCTACTATATATATATTAGTTTTTGTTAACTTTACCTTTTGAGGAAACTAGTTTTGGTCCTAGACATATTTTTGGAAAAGTGTTTTATTTACTTTTGATAGTGTTTTGTATTCTTTGATGGCACTCCTGGTAGTAATTTCGTGGGGATTCTGCCTTTGAGAAGTATGAGCGTCACTTATATTAAAAAAATGTCCAAGGATTCATATATTTGTTCTGTAAAATATATTATCCAGGCAGCTTTTAGAACTTGAAAGTATTCTGGTGTAGACTTAAAACCATTGCAATTCAATATTGACAAATAAAGGTCAGTTACCAAGCAAAATGCAATTAGAGTTTGCTACATGGTCGAAAAGGGCTTGATTTCGTCTAGAAAGGCTGGTATCGCATAGAAATGTAACCTATTAATTGCTACTATATCAACATCAATACCTTTGAATTTATATATTTTATAAGTGGTAGTGGTCGTTTTAGTGACAATTCTACTTTTTAAGAAGTGAGATGAATCATGTCGCACTTTTTGATATTGATTACATTTATAAAATAATGATATCCCGACATTTGGTAAAGATTTGTTTCGTCCTGAGATGTCCAAATTTCCGTAAGTACAATAATATCTGGATCGGAAACTTCGTAATGTTCATTTAACAGAGATATTCGAAGTTTTTACCAATGCTGCGAATATTTTGATTTAAAATTAGCATTGAATTCTGGTAAGCAGCAGGTTCAAAGTATTCATGTTTATCTTCCAAACTTGTTAACACTTTACAACTACATTTGACCAAGTGGTCCGCATTCCAAAAGTCGTCCTCTAATTAATTGGATAACAAACAATTAGAAAAAAGAAATCTTGACTCTTATTTGGTACTATTTTAAAACCTATATACTAAATATATGAGACAGTGGTGACAATAATAATATAATAATAATTTATTAAATATTTATTGTGCGAATGTGATGGTACACTTACACTCGTCAAAAATTATCTATAGAATAAAAGATATAATATAAGTATAAACAGTAAAAACATGATTTGGTGATTAACCAACAAGTTTAACACAGAAACAAATAATTAACTAGTTAATCTAGATGCTTAACGTTAGCGATAAACTCATCAGATGAATAAAATGAATTTAACATTAGAAATTCTTTTATTCTCGCTTTAAATTTTAATAACGTTAAAGATTTTATGTGATCAGGAAGATAATTGTATAAAGATTGTGACTGGTGGATAATGCCAACTTGAGTTTTTGTTAACCTGCAGTACGTTAGTCTTATATTATCTTTTTGCCTGGCTGTGTAGTTCACATTGTTTTATTGCCCGGGAAATGTGCTTCTCAGATATATATATATATATATATATATATATATATATATATATATATATATATATATATATATATGTATATATAGTAGCCATTTAAGTGAAACCATGCCTCATCGGAGAAATAACTATTATCCAATAAGCTGTTGTCTCATAGATGTGCATTGAACTAATTCCAACAATTTATACGCTTTTGAATGTCGGGACGATGAAATTCTTGTAATACTCTAATGTTCCATATGACAAGCCAGGTTGTTGCGACAATTGTCGCGGTAGCTTTTGGGAACTTTGTTCAAGATGAGCATGTATATCTTCTACAACCTCCTCGTTAGCATTGTGATTTTCCAGAACCAACACTTCTTGAATTATTAAACCGCTCAATTACACGTTAAACATGTCAGCGTATAATATCGTTATCGGCATCATTCTTCTATACATAAGCGAATTGAATATACCCAAGCTCCTTTTTCGTTTTTCCATTACAGAAGAAATTTATTCTCTTCTACAGAAAGAGGCATATTACACTCTGAAATTATAAAACATGCAATTTTTGTTTAAACTGTAATTTACTTACCTTGTAATCATTTGATAAAGATTAGTGTAGGTAGTCTTGAAAAGATTTTGTAAAAAGTGAAGAAATGGGAAATAATCGTGTTAAAAAACAATAAGCAGACGAAAGAGGAGAATTATTACAATTTTATTTATTATCTTTATTATTTACCAAAGGTGTACTATAATATGCGGTGCGGCAAATGGTTACTAACGTCCATGTTTCATAAGAGTGGTTGTGCAGGTATTTTGATCACGTCGTATCTTATTAGAAGCGCCCAAAAAGCCTCTCTCAAACAAGAGTTAGTTTAATAAAATCGGTTGAGTTAAAAAGAAGTTATGACATTTTCTTCAAGTGAACATTTACCTCTCCCCCTCCCCTCATTTAATAAAACAGAGAAAAATGCTAAAAAAATACAATGTTTCCTTATAGAACTATTTTGCACATATCTTGATAATGCCGATTTAAGAGAAAAAGCCGATTTTCTAATTTGGTGTTCGAGTATGCCCCCTATCGGCCATCGCAGGAACTTTAAACTAATTTCATGTAATTTCTCTCGGTCTCTTTTACCATCAATATTTTTTCCAAAACTGTACGATGCGTAGTTTCTCATACACAGCCAGCCTCCTTTATTAATGGTATACAATTAATATAAGAGCAAATATGAATAATTTAATAACATCCGTATTGTGACTGATTAACTCTTACCCCTATTTTCTAATATAAAGTAGGCACAAGAAAATTATATGCTGGCCACATCAGATTTTTTATATTTTATAAATTAATAGAAATTCTACTAAATTTAACATCTATTTGCGCTGGTCTCTAAAACGGTTGAACATCAGTACAAATTAATATTATTGAATTCAGAAGAATTTTGCTTTGTTTATGATATATTGGCATTAAGTAAATTATTTGTTTTTGCCACAGTGTTTTTCACATGAATTGGTAAACGGTAGGCACAATTCCATTCAATGAACGGCGATGGACTAAAAAAGAGTGGGGGGTATGGCTAACGTTGGTGTGCGACGTGATTACTACTTCAACAGGAAAGCAAAAAACCGGCGCGTAGTAGGAAACTACAATTAAGCTTCATTACGTACCCAATTCACTAAAAGCACTAATTAATCTATTCATTAAGTATTGCCATATATGGTAATTGTTTTTCAGGTTCATTACGAGTCTGAGAATTTGGCAAAACACTCTGTTATCACAGGAAAAGCATACGCCTGTGTAATTATTAGTGAGAATTATACGTCTGCATTACGAACGCGTATAGATATGTGGATCCATGCTGAAGAATGGGACTTACTTTCTTCAACGATTGAGGTTATTCGTGACTCATCTGGTAAGTACCTACTAATACAGGCTATGGGAACGTCTTATTTGGTAACGTGAAAATCTAAAAGAGAAGAGAAGAGCATTTTATTATCTTCATGATATTCTATAGAAAAATTTGAGTTAGTCAATTCAAAAAAATTTTCCACCGTCTATTATTTTAGTGGATTTTACCAAACGTTTATGTCAAATTTAAATGTAATCGCTTTTCAAGTTTTTGAGTTATTACGAACGGAAGAAAATAAAATCCATCTCCCTTCCCTAGAAACACAGTAATTAGGTCATCAGCTTTCAACGAAAATAACAAGTAAAAATCTTCTAACTGTGCAATAAAAACGATACCTTTGTGTTTTATTTCTATTTAGAGGTGATTTAATAACAACATTGAACGGAAAATATTCCTTTCATAAAGCAAATTTAATATATTTAGCAATTATACATATTAAATTCAATTGAATGTAATTTTGGTAAATGATAGCAATAATCATTTCTTATATCAATATAATCATTCCTTGTGTTATTTGAGCTAGCTGGGGCATATTGATAAAAAAGGAATTTATTAAGTTCATTTACTCACACAGAAACCGGATAGCAATAAAAAATAAAATTTAACTAATGAAAGATATCTTTACAAATTAAAACACTCAGAGTAAATTAAAAAGTAATCATTCTACATCTCACAAAAACAATATAAATTTCTATTAAGGAACTTTGAAATGATTAAAATAAAATAAATGATACTAAATTTCAATTTGTACGACGAGGGTAAACTAACCGAAGAATTAGGTCCATGTTTACGCCCGTTATAAATGGTCGCCCAAAACTGGTTTATATTTAAAACTAACACATAATATAAGCACCAGTATTGGAGAAGTTACAAATTGGCGTCCAATGTGGGGCCGTATTCAAGAATTTCATACTCTCCGAAATTAACGTGAGAACCATTACAGCAACCCATAAAGAGATTAAGAAGTCTGATAAATAGTTACAATAAATAAAAATTTAATTAATTACTAGTGGCGTATCGTAGGTAAAGGATTTGAAACAAATTTTTTTTTATTGATTTAGTTTTATATTCGAAAAAAGTTTACTAATTATTGATTATTATCAGTGACGTAGTTGAATTTTTACCTGTGAATTTTATGTAGGAGTTTACGAAGGTAGGTTTAGTTTAATTATGGTATGGAATTAAAGTCAGGTTGGCAAGATGGCAAACACAAAGAAAAGCGAAGATTTTATTTTCAGCCAAGAAAGTAAAGATATAATCAACATTTCAGAAGAAGATAAATAAGCAAAAATAGATATGATGGCAATAGCCAGAGGAGGGAGAGAGCCAAGAGAAGATAGAAACCAAGATGGAACAAGGATAAAGGAAAACAGAAGCAAATTAAAAAGTCATTCGAGAAGAACTAAAGGCTAGTCAAGAAGAATTAAAAGTAATTTTCAAAGGAGAAATGACACATCATGTAGAACGGATGGAAGAAAATTTAAGAAAAAGCAATAACCAAATAATGCACAAATGCAACGAAGAAATCAAAAAGCAGAAAGAAAACACAGAGCAGCAAATTTACATGCAGAATATATAATTGAAGCAAATTGAAGCAAAACAGGAATACGTTAGAGCACAAATAGGCCGCACGATAGGTGATATAGGAAGTAAAGTAGACGAAAATGTAGTACAATGCGACCAAAAGATGTGTAAAAATGAAGAAGCTATTGTTAAGTTGGAAGAAAAATGGTACGAAAAAGAAAAAAGTCAAGGAGAAAATTTAGCAGCAAACTCAGGAACGACTACAATAATTTATAAAAACGAAGGTCAACCAACACAAAAACCGAGAAAATTCGTTGGAAACATAAGGACCATATATCCAGTAAATTTCATGAGGACCGCACATTTAGAGAATTTCGACATGAAGGTCATGGGCTGAATAATATTGTGAAGTGGCCCAACCTAGAAGAAATGGAAGGGGATTTTTTGGAACAATTTTGGTCTGAAGATGTCCAAAGCAAAATACGATCAAAACTATACACACCAAGACAATACAATTAACGCCACGGAAATATGAAGATCACGTATGGTTCAGGGTGAGCAAAACGATGCACCTACAACTAATAGAAGAAAAACAAATGTTGAAGGCATTAACCAGACATTTTCCGAGTCAAATGGAAAACTTATTAATTGGCACAGGCGCAAGAACGATCGATCAGTATTAAAAACATTACAAAGGACATAAGAGGACTAGGTCGAAGGAGGTATGAAGACTAAAGAGATCCAGAAAACTGCTATAGGTACGTCAGAAGATATGATGAAGAGGAGGGAGTCCAGGAGACTCCTCCCAAGCGTCGGAAAATGAAATCCGTCGAGGCGAGAAGCTCCGTTGGTCTCGAGTACTATATGTATAGCGCAAGTGAAGGAAGACAATGATCAAGATCGGAAAATAGAACAAGAAGAACAGGAAGAACGAGAACCGGTATATTGTCCAATAATCGTAGGAAAGCTGGAGGGTGGTGCAACACATACTGACAAATACAGGAAGTTCCGAAAAAACTACACCAATAGAACAAATCAATAAAGGCTTGCACAGAGAGAAGCAGTAGAGAAAGAAATTGATAGAATGTTAGCCGAATTGAGATGTCGCAATCACCGTATGTAAATCCCATAGTAGTGGTACCGTTTCAATAGAAAAGGAAAAAAAAATTTGTTTTGTGTGAGACACTCAACAAATCCTTTTGTATATCGCTAAGCAAGTTCCTTTTGTTTTTTTTTTATGGAGTTGTATCGTTCTTGTACCAACTAAATTAGTTGATATAACAAGGAGGAGGGGGCACTGTAATGGATGCATGAGAAATTCAAATTTTGTGCTAAGCTATATGACATTAAATAGTTATGTATTGTTTGTTACTGATGACAAAAGATCGCGGTCAAAATGTCACACGACAAAAGAACGCTGCAAATTACAAGCATGTTTACAATAAAAGGAGAATTTGTAATTACCCTATACTCATTTTTGCAATAACTCTCAGTGTGTAAAGATGGAATTAATTAAAAGAAGCTGATCCTCCTAACCTTAGATGTTTAAGGGTGAGCCATGTTTACTTTTTCGATAGTTATGCTCAATGTATGAGCAGGTGGAAACCTATAAGTTATTTTTCGTATGTGATCTTTTGTCGTATGCAATTGTTTTTCGCATTCGATCATTTGTTGTGGGACATTTTGGCCGCGACCTTTCGTCGCGTGACCTTTTGGTTGCGATCTTTTAACGTGTGACCACTTCCGATCCCTTTACGTTTAAGTAAGCTTATATTTCGTTACCTTTATAACGATCTTTTAAATATCGTTTTCGATAATTGAACGAAAGTCGTTAAGATTACTATTCTGTAAGAAAATTTTCAACAAGGAAAATTAAGGTTATTATTGAAACAGTTTACTCCTTGTAACATAATTCATGCTTACTTTGTTTTACCTAAGGTAAACATAGAATCAACGATTTTGCATAGAAGTGTTTTGGTTTCTGGATTTCTAGGGTTGATTATAACTTGTACAAAAGATAACTGAGAGATCACTCAGATCCTTTTAATATTCCATTTGAAGAATTTAGAAAGATGTAAAGGTTTCACCTCAATGATGCAAGACAACTATTTTTGGGAGTAGAGCAATACATGATTCGTGGCAGACGAAACACAAAGATACCAAATGTATTACGTTTCTTAAGTGCTTTGCACTTTTTTTGTCATGGAAGCTATCAAAAGTTTATTAGTAAAGATTACCACTTTTCGGAGCCAACTGGCTGACAGTCGATGTATAACAAAGCTAGCATAAGTTATTAATAATCACCTTTTACTGCAGTAAAAGCTGCCCATATGTTGCAATTATTGCCCCTCCTTTAAATAATGCGAATGTGCCTCGTTTTTTTGGAAAAAAATTATACAAATAGAGACCAAAAGCACTTGGTTATTAGGTGATTCACGTTACCCCCTTCAACCCTTTTTACTAACACCAATATTAGATTAGTTCCGAAGAAAGATGTAGAAGATATTGTAGGGCCAAAATACCATAGAACGATGTTTTAGTGTGCTCAAATGGAGATTTCGTTGCTTATTACAAGAAAGAGTCCTTCATGATACACCTTATAAAACTGCAAATACAGTAAATGCTTATGTAATAAACGAAGATATTGAGATCGAAGCAGAAGATGACATTGCTGTTGTTCAAATGTACAATATAGATTTTGTACACAATTGGCATTATGAGGGTACCATTATTCGTAATAGATATATAGAATATAATTGTCAATAAAATGTTAATAAGACCAATATTACTCATAATTTGTATTCAGTAGCCTACATATAATAATTACAAATCAATCACATCAGTTATCTTAATCTGAGCTTGATATATTTAAAACTGGAAAATTTTGATATTTTATTTTATATTTATAATACATTAATTTAGCTTTAAATTTTCTTATTTTAGCTGCTTAATTCCCTTGAATTGACTGTAGATGTTCCAAATAATTTGCACCACTTAGTCGAGGTGGTAAAATGTCATGAGCAATTAGAAAGGCTAAACACTCACCACACACACACACACACACACCACACACATACACACACACACACACACACACACGCACACACGCACACACACACGCACACGCACACACGCACACACACACGCACACACACACACACACACACACACACACACAGCACACCACACACCACCACACACGCACACACGCACACAGCACACGCACACACGCACACACCACACACGCACACCACACACAGCACACACGCACACCACACACCACACGCACACACGCACACACCACACACGCACACACGCACACACGCACACACGCACACACCACACACACACACACACACACACACACACACACACACACACACACACACACACACACACACACACACACACACTCACACACACTCACTCACACACACACACACACACACACACACACACACACACACACACACACACACACACACACACACACACACACACACACACACACACACACACACACACACACACACACACACACACACACACACACACACACACACACACACAGACACACACACACACACACACACACACACAACACGCAGCACAGCACACACACAACACACACACACACACACACACACGCACACAGTACACACACGACACACCACATGGATACGCTCACGCACACGCACACGCTCTCGCGCATAATAGCTATATATATATATATATATATATATATATATATATATATATATATATATATACATATGTATTGGAAATTGTAAACATTTTCTATTTTTGTTGAATTTGTCACAATTTAAAATAAATAGACACTCAAATTCAAAGAAAAATAAAATTGAAACAATGCTAATTACTATAACATAATTGGACTAAAAATTTCAGTGGAAGTTTGGTGTGATTGGTTGATTTCGTTCATGTTATTAAAAATGTATTGCGCCTTAACTATTAGATATATCAAAACCAATTTTGGTGTGGTGTGGTGGTGTGATAGTACACGGTTATTGTATGAACGGTTATTCTAAACATATTTAGGTATATACAGGGTGTTTGACAGAAAGATGCCAACCCAAACCAGTGTCTTTTAAATGGAACAGCCTTTTTTTTCATTCACTGCTATATTTAGAATTTGTATTTGTATCACTAACCGTTCTTCAGATATCGTCACTTTAGTACCAAAATCGAGTTAACTTTGGAACCACGATGCGAGTGTTGTCACCACGATTTTGAAAATCTGTTTATACCAGCAACTATTAATAATAGTCTACTAACAAACAAATTGGGAAATTTTTCGAAAACATGTAAAACTATACAGAATGATTAACGAATAAAACCCTAAATTCAAATTAAATGTTCGAAATGCTGACCAGGCGAGGCTAAACACTTTGCAATTCGCTCGGTAAACGAAAGATTCACTCGCAACAACATTAGAGGCGAAATGGATTGAAACGCAGCTTTAATTCTATTTTTCATATCTTCGCTTGTAGTGGGAGGATGTTGGTAAACTTTTTCTTTAACGTAGTCCCAAAAGAAGGAATCAAAGGGCGTAAGATTCGGTGATCTGGCTGGCCAGTTTTGCACATCACCTCGTCCTATTCACCTCATCAGATAATTTTTATCGAGATATTGCCTAACGTTGATTGCATAGTGTGGAGCGGCGCCATCCAGTTGATACCACATCGATAATTTCCAAAATCGGGTAAAACCATTTTCCAAAAACTTTAATATCTTTCTCCAGCAAGACTCCCATCAAATAAAAAAGGGCCAACCACATTTATTGATTATACCACCCCACACATTAACTGACCAGCGATGCTGGTGATCAACAACTCTTAAGGTGTGTGGATTAGTATCTGAATAGTTACGATAGTTATGTGTCTTAATATTGCCATTATTGTGAAAAGTTGCCTCATCCGTAAATAGAATGTTATTAACAAAATTGGGTTCTTCATTGACTTTAGTAGTTACCCATTGGCAGAAGGCTTCACGATTTTGGAAAATCTATTTCACTTAAAGCTTGGTATTGCTCGATATGATGAGGATGCAATTTTTTTTTTAATAAAGCGGCGAACTGTATTTCTATTTGGGTCTGGGTGTGTACTTAGCTCTCTGGTAATAATTTGCGGATTTTCTATAATGAAACTCAATTTCTTCATTGGGGCTTATTTTTGGGCGCTTGGAATAACAGACATTTCCAGAATTTATAAATCTCTCAGCTACATTCATAAACGATTCTTTCCGTGGCTGACTTTTCTCTGGGTATCGTTCACAGTACAAACGGGTTGAGCTTCGCCGTAAATAAAGACCATATCGACCATTTCTTCTTTGGAAAAATTCATTATATACAAAAATTGACAAAACGACAATCCAAAAACACACAAACTAATGGAACAATATTTTAATGATTATACAAACGTCAAAACAATAGATGCAATTGTTCCTATATATTACGAGCGGCTAGCCGACCTGATTTGTTGAATTCTATTGTCATAGTAAATTTGTATTTTAGAATATTTTTACGTAAAACCGTCAATATCTCAAGAAGGGCCCGTCTTGTGGCTATGAAACATATTATCAATTAGTATCTACTTGTCACGGGGAATCGAAATGTGAAATATATACAAGGCATTGCATTTGAAAAATTTGAAAAAATTACATTTCGCGTAAGTTAATAATTCTATATAGTTTACATGTACTCGAAAAATTTCCCAGTTTGTTTGTTAGTAGACTATTATTAATAGTTGGTGGTATAAACAGATTTTCAAAATTTTGGAGACAACGTGGTTCCAAAGTTAACTCGATTTTGGTACTATAGTGACGATATCTGCAGAACGGTTAGTGATACAGATACAAATTTCTATACTTTTGTTCTAAATATAACAGTGAATCCATAAATGCAAAAATATACAGGCTGTTCCGTTTAAAAGACACTGGATTGGGTTGGGATGTTTTTGTCAATCACCCGGTATATACCTAAATATTATTGGAATGTAGGTCCAATAATCGTGTTTTACCACATCAAAATTGGTTTTGATATCTCTAATAGTTAAGGAGCAACCCTACGTCCACGCAGTGAACACCACCTGTATGTATGTATATATATATATATATATATATATATATATATATATATATATATATATATATATATATATATATATATATATATATAAATTATAAAATTGAAAATTGAAACTTGATACTGGGTATATTATGTTTACCAAAACAAACAATTAAATTCATCCATTTTTAACGACATGAACGAAATTAACCAATCACACCTAACTTCCACTAAAATTTTTAGTTCAATTAAATACATTCGTCGGTTTTTTAAAATATACAAGAAACTTGTTAGTGAACGAGTGAACAAACTATCAAATATCTAGATCTCGAAAATGGCATTTCGAGAAAATTACAACTAAAGTAAGTAAAAAGTATATTTCAAATTAAGAACTAAACACAAATTTATTGAAAGAACTACAAAATACACTGATATTAAAATCAGCGTTAACCATACAATGGTAACATCAACAAAAAGTATCGAATTTGCTGAAGAACATTTTGGAATATCTAATTTAATTAAAAAGGTTTCTTAATTTTTGTGTTTAGTCGGATATCTATTGATTTTATTCACTTTTCTTTTTCTGTTTTTATTTTACTCAGTACTAATATATTGATAAAAATTCTTTGAATTTCATAAATTAGTAACACAATAGTGTACAATGGTAAAACCATGAATTCGAATTAACCAAAATAAAAACGTAGGAACGAAAATAAAATAATCCCACTTAATTTATAAAAAAATCCATGCGACACCTACTTAATTTAAAATTAATTGGGTGCCACACGGATTATTTTATATGCAATGGATAAAATAAAATAAACGTATGAGTTTAAAAATAGCAGTCAGTCCTTTTGTGAACTGTCTTAAGAAATATAAGTTATTTTTTTTTGTATGTACAAAATTAAAAATATTGACATACTAAGTGATGCTCTAATACAATGAACAAATAACATATTTTTACTTATCTCAGTGCCAATTGTTTAATTTATTTTTTATTTGGTAACTGCCAAAGAAAAAACAAAAAAAATTATAACTTGTAGCTGTTGTGTCTATTGAAAATAAAATACCTGGAAAGTTAACTTTACAAGAAATGATTGAAGTGGTTGAAATTACAAGACCTACAAGAAATCGCATGCTATTTTCAATTAAAAGCATAAATATAACGCTTTTCATGCAACACGAAATGCGATTGTCAAATTCAAAGTAACACGAACGGTTAATTATGAATGCAACAAAACTAGGCACACGAAGTTCGAGAGAGCGTTATTAATTATGCGAGTTATGATGGAAGAACTAAAAAGTTCCAAACTTAACATTTATACTGATTAATGCGGTACAAATTTTCTCCATACAAACCAATTATTTATCCAAACACTTTCAGCTAGAGATGGTGTATGAATGTTCTGGTTTTGATGCTGACACCGGCGTTATGAGACGATTTTCTCTTAAAAAATTACAGTTACGTCTAAAAGCGGCATGTCGTCGCGTGGAGCTCAAAATTGTGACATACCTGTCTAAATAGTTTGCTAGAGGAAAAAATATTAGTTCCATCCCACTTGGAAATTTTCATTTTGTCAATTTTCCAACCTGGGGTTGGCTTCAATAAACTATTTTAGATTTGTGGTGCAAAAAGTTGAACTACTTTGTTGCTATACGTTTTTGTTACTCATTCTTACGGAGTTTAACAGAAGTTGTAGTCGTTTAAATTATCTGAGCCTTCAGCTTGGCGTTATTTGTCCTGTGGTAGCAGGAAAAACCACAGATTTTCCTCCTTTTAATGTTACTTTATGTCGTAAAAATTTTTCTTATTTTTAAAGTTGCTAGTCTCAAGACTTCTCTTACTGTATTAGAATTTATATATTGCTTTTAAAATGTGCATTGTTCTTGACTAAGCCTGATGATGATACTGATGATAACAACGTATTTGTCCAAACAATTAACGCTGTTATTAATAAAGATTTTATGGGGAAGGTTTTGTGTATCTAATACATATACATGTCATCTTTATTGACGCAATGCGTCGTGCGTGCGTGCGTGCGTGCTGTGCGTGCGTGTGCGTGCGTGCGTGCGTGCGTGCGTGCGTGCGTGCGTGCGCGCGTGCGCGGTGCGCGGTGCGCGTGTGCGCGTGTGCGCGTGTGTGTGTGGTGTGTGTGTGTGGTGTGTGTGGTGTGTGGTGTGTGTGTGTGTGTGTGTGTGTGTGTGTGTGTGTGTGTGTGTGTGTGTGTGTGTGTGTGTGTGTGGTGTGTGTGTGTGTGTGTGTGTGTGTGTGTGTAGTGTGTGTGATTATCGTGTGTTTTTCTAGTCCGGCATATAATATTTTATTTGGATAACCTCTTTAGGAAAACTTTTATGGCGTTTATAAATGACTACTTTGAGCTGTGTGATACACTGAAACGCAATAAAATTCTATTACGATGTAATGATTTTTTAAGCGGATTGAATGATTTTAATTTGGATAGAACTTACTAGGAAAACTAATTTATGGATCTAACGAGATAAGTTTTACTGAATTTTCAGCACCTGGTATTATAATAACGTAATAAAAATGTCCATCGACTGTTAGACGTTGTTTTAATGATTTTGTAAATTGATTTTATTTACCAGCATTGACTAGCTGTAACAATTTACTGGATCGTAACGATGTGAAGGCACTTTTGAAAGATCTGTTGTGATAGGCATAACACCTGTTGAATTACTTATATCACATTTTATAAGCGAAACGTTACCAGTGATAGGACAGTTGATTTCATTGATGAGTGTTGCAATATTTGTTTTCAATATAAAAATGTATGGTTCCGTATATTTGTTAACTAGCTTGTTACTTCTTACAAGTTTTTGTGGCATGTGTTTCGGTTAGTGTGGTTGTGCATATTATTTAATAAAAAAATTTTAATTTTAGGTTTTGCACTAGCAACTGCATGTAAACAAGAAACAACAGCGTCTTACATACTGTTAGGAATTTTTTTTCCAATGGTAGTCTTGTGTGGTATTATTTGGCCAACTGAAGCAATGACACACGTACTTCAGATATTTGCTCTTATATTACCATTGACACGGCCTTGTGAAAGTCTTAGAAGTATTATGCAAAAAGGATGGAAATTTTCAGCGCCAAATGTGTATCTTGGTTATATTAATATAGGTGTATGGACCTTAATATTCATGATATTAAGTGTTTTTTTACTAAAAGTAAAAAGAGACTAATTTTTTATAACTCTCTTACGTATTTTAAGTTACTTCACACATTGAATTATACAAAAAACTTTAATAAATGTATGTGAAGTTATTAGATTTAAAATGTACTGTTTTTTTAAATTTTCTGTGCAAGTTCTAATATTCCCAAGTTACTGTTTATTTTGCAGTAAAATGACACTCTGGAGAGGCACTTAGTGCCAGGTTGTAAAGACCCAGCGCCCTTTAATAAAGTTTTCCATCATTTGCAGAAATCATCAAATAATGAATTTTAAATCCCCTCCAACGTTAATTTCAAAGACATCGAAAGTTTTTCTACGTCCCTTCCGTAATTTCCATCAATCTTGACCTGAAGATCCCTGCACACTAGCTATACCCGCCTACAGCGGGTCCTCTATAATAAACCGCGACGCGCTACGAAGAAGAAACCTGACTGCGCGTCCGCCGCTCTTAGTTTCGCGTTTTCTTCGCCGACCTGTCGACCGCCGGGTTCGCTAGAATCTTCACCTTGTACTATCCTGCTTATTTTGTCGAGATACCTCTATAGAACCTCCTAAAAATCATCACCATACCACCGAGCTGCTGGTTGATATACTCTGGGGTTAAAAGTACGTAAGTTTTATTGCACAATATTACACAATACGCAGAAAGGACGGTGTTACGCCGGGCTCAGACGCCAGTAGTCATTTTTCAGTTACTCCGTTGGGAAGAAAGGTCGTCGCCTTAATTCTACGAACTCACGGACTGCGCATTTATACAGGACACAACAGCTTAGTCCCAGACTCTTATAAATGGTCCATTACCAAACATTACTAACACAAATACGCCTAACATGAGGCAAAATAAATAACAAAATCAAGCAGCGCCAGCAACCTGCAGATAACATCAATACCAGACGCCGTTTAGAGATCTCCCGAGTGCTCCTCCTGCTATAGGAAAACGTTGCGCTTCCACGTCCGGCACTATCATATTTAAAAGCATCGCTTCGATATCCGATCTTAATTGTTATATATCCACGCCAAGTTAGTTTCCCTAACAACACTTCATAATAGAAGTCCAGAACCCGCCTCCGCCTTAAAGGAGAAATTCTACTTTAAGAAAACCGCATCTGTAAAACAATTCAGGTTACTCCGCGAACTAAATCATTCTAAAAGGTTTGAACACCTTACCAGCATCATTATCAAACGCGAACGTTGTACATATTATTCCACTTTAATACGGGGGATTATCGTGGAAGTAATAAACACTAGCTTATTTCATTCTAAACAATTGAACTAATTGGTTAATTCCGGTAACGTAGTGGTAAAATTCCGGGTAAGTAAGTAGGGATCTTAAATCATTTTCTCGTACACGTTCGCTGAGTCCAAGTACAAGGTTTTTCAAGGTCAAGGTCATTGAAGCTCACGTAAGCATTGCCTGCATTAAAGTACAACGTCACGTACACGTCCTCTGTGTCGAAGTCAAAGAGTTTCCAAGGTCAAGGCCACGTACACGTTTCAAGTATCAAAGTCAATTTTCCAAATCATTGAATATGTGGGGATTCTACCTTTCAGGGTCAAAAATTTCAAGGTCACCAAACAATTCTTGGAATTCAAGGTCACCTGCAGTGGAAAAATTTAGCAGCATTACTAATCAAGGTCACGTAGCTTTCAAGGTCATCAAGCTATTCTTAGAGTTCTGGTTGAGTCAAGGTCATGGGGCAGGAAATTTTCACGCTATTCATGCAATTCTGGCCTGGACAAGGTGTTAATTCAGTTATTCCCAGAAATCAATTGTCACCTGCAGGAGCATCATACAGATTGTCTATGCTAACCATGTCTCAAGGTCACACAAAGTTGCCATGTTTCAATGTCATGCGACGTTGCCAGTTCATTGACCTTTTTAAAGTTCATTGACCTTTTCAAGATCACCGGAAAATTTCAAGGTCTCGCCCCCAAGGATTCTTAGAATCAACGTTGATTGACCTCTATTTATAAAAGTCGGCCAAGTTGTTTCTGTATTGGCTAAATGCTCTTCAAAGCCAAACAGCGAAATAAGCATGACTGCAGGCTTTGTGTGGGTGAATACCAAGGTCACCTGCTCCCCCCCACAATTTGCTTTAAATTTCTAGGTCTCACCTATGATTCTGAGAAATCTAAAAATAGAATGTTCAAGGGCAAAGGTGATAAACCGTAAATAAAAAGCTTTTGATGCTCATCTTACCCGTCCATATCTGATCATATACGATTTTATCCGATCTTAGTCGATCTTATTAAATCTTATCCGATCTTATCCGTTCATGTTCAAGTCAAGGACATATTTTTCTTAAGGTCAAAATTTCAAGGGTAAACCTTTGGCGGGAAATTTAAATCTAAAAATAGAATTTTCAGTCATCACACTATGATTCTTAAAAATCCAACAAAAAAGTAGAATTTAAAATTTAATCAGTTTATGGAAACAAGAAAAATGACACGCCGTTGTAGTCTATGCTAAAAAATAGACCAAGGTCAAATGGTATATTACAATTCTTAGAAATCTACAGAGTGCTCAATCTGAAAGAGTATTGACTTGCATGGGTATCATATTACAATTCTTAGAAATCTAAAATAGAACCAGTTCGTGGGGATATGAATAATGATAGGTTGTTTATGCTACAAGTAGGTCAAGGTTAAATGGTTCATGTATTGGCTAAATTGAGTAAAGTTCTTCAAGCTCAAATTTCCTTGGAAATAGCTAATAAGTGTTCCAATTGCTCAAATCTAACAATAGAAACAAGTCAAAACAGGTATCTGTTTCTCAAATACATATAGCGCTTTCCTAAAAGATCTGTTTCCCAACACAGGTAAATGTTTCGCAGCAGCGGTAGTCGTTTCCCCACAGAAAACGAATCAAATAGCTCATTAACCGTAATTGAGGCTAAATTGAACCAAGCTCTGCAAGGTCGAAATTTATTGATATCAAATTATAATTTCATAGAAATCAATTTTCAAGGTCAAAGTTTAATGATCTACAGGGGTATCATATTCTTAGAAATCTAAACATAGAATCAGCTCGTGAGGGGAATCATATTACATTTCTAAAAAATACATGTCAAAGGTAGACCCGAAGGGTGTCACACTACAAATTAATGACTCTTGCAACTGGCTTTGCGCATGCGTGGGTGAATATAAAGGTCACCTGCAACTCTTAGTAAAATATAAAAATAGAATCAGTTTATGGAAACAAACAGAATGACAAGTTGTCAAATGGTGTATTACAATTCTTGGGAATCGAAAACAGAGCGCTCGATCTGAAAGATGGTGGTGGAGAAATTTCAAGGTCACCTAGCAATTCTTATAATTTGGTCAAGTTAAGGCCATGTCTGTGTCTGGGTCTGTCTGTGTCTGTGTCTGTGTCTGAGTCTGTGTCTGTGCCTGTGTCTGTCTGTGTCTGTCTGTGTCTGTCTGTGTCTGTCTGTGTCTGTCTGTGTCTGTCTGTGTCTGTCTGTGTCTGTCTGTGTCTTGTCTGTGTCTGTGTCTGTGTCTGAGTCTGTGTCTGTGCCTGTGTCTGTGTCCGTGTCTGTGTCTATGTCTGTGTCAGTGTCTGCGTCTGTGTCTGTGTCTGCGTCTGCGTCTGCGTCTGCGTCTGGGTCTGCGAGTGCGTCTGCGTCTGTGTCTGTGTCTGTGTCTGTGTTTGTGCCTATGTCTGTGACTGTGTCTGTGCCGTGTCTGTGTCTGTGCCTGTGTCTGTGTCTGTATCTGTGTCTGAGTCTGTGTCTGTGTCTATGTCTGTGCCTGTGTCTGTGTCTATGTCTGTGCCTGTGTCTGTTTCTGTGTCTGCCTCTGTGTCAGTGTCTTGTTGTCTGTCTGTGTCTATGTCTGTGTGTGCGTGTGTCTGTGTCTTGTTTGTTGTGTCTGTGTTTGTGTCTGTGTCTGTGTCTGTGTCTGTGTCTGTGTTTGTCTGTGCCTGTGTCTGTGTCTGTGTCTTGTCTGTGTCGTGTCTGTGTCTGTGTTGTCTGTGTCTGTTGTGTCGTGTCTTGTCTGTGTCTGTGTCTGTGTTTGTATCTGTGTCTGTGTCTGTGTCTGTGTCTGTCCTATGCCTGTGTCTGTCCTATCCTGTGCCTTGTTCTGGTGTCTGTGTCTGTGTCTGTGTCTTGTCTGTGTCTGTGTCTGTGTCTGTGTCTGGTCTGTGTCTGAGTCTGTTGGTCTGTGTCTTTGTGTGTGTGTGTGTGTCTGTGTCTGTGTCTGTGTTGTCTGTCTGTGTCTGTGTCTGTGTCTGTATCTGTGCCTGAATCTGTGACTGTGTGTGTGTGTCTGTGACTGTGTCTGTGTCTGTGTCTGGCGGTCTGTGTCGGTCTGTGTCTTTGTGTCTGTGTGTTTGGTCTGTCTGTGCCTGGTCTGTGTCTGTGCCTGTGTCTGTGTCCTGTCTGTGTCGGGTTTGTCTGGTCTGTGTTTGCCTTGGTGCGTGTGCGTCTGTCTGTGTCTGTGTCTGGTCTGGTCTGTATTTGTGTCTTGTCTGTGTCTTGTTTGTCTGTGTCTGTGTCTGTGTCTGTGTCTGTGTCTGTGTCTGTGTCTGTGTCTGTGTCTGTGTCTTGTGTGTCTGTGTCTTTCTGTCTGTGTCTGTGTCTGTGTCTGTGTATGTGTCTGTGTCTTGTCTGTGTCTTGTCTGTGTCTGTGTCTGTGTCTGTGTCTGTGTCTGTGTCTGTGTCTGTGTCTTGTCTGTGCCTGTGTCTGTGTCTGTGTCTGTGTCTGTGTCTGTGTCTGTGCTGTGTCTGTGTCTGTCTGTGCTGTGTCTGTCTGTGTCGTGTCTGGTTTGCGTCTGTGTCTGGTCTGCATCTGGTCTGGTCTGGTCTGGTCTGCGTCTGGTCTGGTCTGTCGGTACTGGTCTGTGTCTGGTCTGGTCTGGTCTGGTCTGGTCTTGTCTGGTCTGGTCTGTGTCTGTGTCTGTGCCTGTGTCTGTGTCTGTGTCTCTGTCTGTGTCTGTGTGTCTGTGTCTGTTGTCTGTGTCTGTGTCTGTGTCTGTCTGTGTCTGTGTCTGTGTCTGTGTCTGTGTCTGTGTGTGTCTGTGTCTGTGTCTGTGTCTGTGTCTGTGTCTGTGCTGTGTCTGTGTCTGTGCTGTGTCTGTGTCTGTGTCTGTTGTCTGTCTGTCTGTGTCTGTGTCTGTGTCTGTGTCTGTGCCTGTGTCCTGTGTCTGTGTCTGTGTCTGTGTCTGTGTCTGTGTCTGTGTCGTGTCTGTGTCTGTGTCTGTGTCTGTGCCTGTTCCTTTGTCTTGTGTCTGTGTCTGTGTCTGTGTCTGTGTCTGTGTGTGTTGTCTGTGTCTGTGCCTGTGTCTGTCTGTGTCTGTGTCTGTGTCTGTGCTGTGTCTGTGTCTGTGTCTGTGTCTGTGTCTGTTTCTGTGTCTGTGTTGTGTCTGTGTCTGTGCTGTGCCTTTGTCTCGTGTGTGTCGTTGTGTGTGTGTCTGTGTGTGTCTGTGTCTGTGTCTGTTCTGTGTCTGTGTCTGTGTCTGTGTCTGTGTCTGTGTCTGTGTCGGTGCCTGTGTTTGTGTCGTGTCTGTGTCGTCTTTGTCTGTGTCTGTGTCTGTGTCTGTGTCTGTGCCTGTGCCTTGTCTTGTGTGTGTCTGTGTTGTGTTGTGTCTGTGTCTGTGTCTGTGTCTGTGTCTGTTGTTCTGTGTCTGTGTCTGTGCCTGTGCCTTTGTCTGTGTCTGTCTGTGTCTGTGTCTGTGCTGTGTTGTGTTGTTTGTCTGTGTCTGTGTCTTGTGTGTGTGTCTGTGTCTGTTCTGAGTCTGGTCTGTGTCTTGTGTCCGTGTTCGTGTCCGTGTGTGTCCGTGTTCTGTGTCGTGTCGTGTCGTCTGTGTCCGTTGTGTCCGTATCCGTGTCCGTGTGTGTCTGTGTTGTGTGTCCGTATCCCTGTGTCTCCTGTCTGTGTTCCTGTCCGTGTCCGTGTCTGTGTCTGTGTCTGTGTCTGTGTCTGTTGTGTCTGTGTCTGTGTCTGTCTGTGGCTGTTTGTTGTGTCGTGTCTGGTCTGCGTCTGGTCTGGTCTGTCTGCGTCTGGTCTGGTCTGGTCTGGTCTCTCTGGTCTGTCTGCTCTGGTCTGGTCTGGTCTGGTCTGTGCGTCTGGTTTGGTCTGGTCTGGTCTGGTCTGCGTCTTGGTCTGTCTGTCTGGTCTGTGGCTGTGTCTGTGTCTGTTTTCTGTCTGTGTCTGTGTCTGTGTCTTGTCTGTGTCTGTGTCTTGTCTGTGTCTGTGTCTGTGTCTTGTCTGTGTCTGGTCTGTGTCTTGTCTTTGTCTGTCTGTGTCTGTGTCTGTGTCTGTGTCTTGTCTGTGTTTGTCTGTGTCTGTGTTTGTCTGGTCTTGTCTGTGTCTGTGTCTGTGTCTTGCCCTGTGTCTGTGTCTGTGTCTGTGTCTGTGTCTGTGTCTGTGTCTGTCTGTGTCTGTGTCTGTGTCTGTGTCTGTGCCTGTTCTGTCCTGTGTCTGGGTGTTCTGTCTTGTCTGTGTTTGTGTCTGTCTGTGTCTGTGTCTGTGTCTGTGTCTGTGCTGTGTCTGTGTCTGTCTGTGCTTTCCCTGTGCCTGTCTGTCCTGTCTGTGTCTGTGTCGGGTGTCTGTGCCTGTGTCTGTGTCTGTGTCTTGTCTGTGTCTTGTCTTGTCTGTATCTGTGCTGTGTCTGTGTCTTGTCTTTCTGTGTTGCCTGTGTCTGTGTCTGTGTCTGTGTCTGTGTTTTGTGTCTGTGTGTGTCTGTGTCTGGCCTGTGTCTTGTCTGTCTGTGTCTGTTCTGTGTCTGTGTCTTGTCTGTGTCTGTGTCTGTTGTGTCTGTGTCTGTGTTGTTTCTGTGTCGTGTCTTTGTGTCTGTGTCTTGCTTTGTCTGCGGTGTCTGTCTGTGTGTGTGTGTCGGTGTGTTGTGTCTGTGTCTGTGTTGTCTGTGTCGGCCTTGGCTGTGTCTGTGTCGTTTTGTGTCTGGTTGTGTGTCTGTGTCTGTGTCTTGTCTTTGTCTGTGTCTGGGTTGTGTCTGTTTCTGTGCTTTGTCTGTGTGGGTGTCTGTGTGTGTGTGTGTCTGTGCCTGTGTCTGTGTCTGTGTCTGTGTCTGTGTCTGTGTATGTATCTGTGTCTGTGCCTTGGCTCTGTCTGTGTCTGAGTCTGTGTCTGCGTCGGTGCCTGTGTCTGTGTCTGTGTCTGTGTCTGTGTCTGTGTCTGTGTCTGTGCCTTTGTCTGTGTGTGTGTGTTTGTGTGTGTGTGTGTGTGTGTCTGTGTCTGTGTCTATGTCTGTGTTTGTGTGTGAGTGTCTGTGTCTCTGTCTGTGTCTGTGTCTGAGTCTGTGTCTGTGTCTGTGTCTGTCTGTGTCTGTGTCTGTGTCTGTGTCTTGTCTGTGTCTGTGTCTTTTTGTCCTGTGTCTTGTCTGTGTCTGTCTGTGTCTGTGTCTTGTCTGTGTTGTGTTGTCTTGTCTTCGTCTGTGCTTTGTGCGGTCTGGTCGCTGTGTCTGGTCTGTTCTTTGTTTGTCTCTTGTCTGTGTCTGTGTCTGTGTCTGTGTTGTGCCTGTCCCGTTTGTCTGTGTCTGTGTCTTGTTGTTGTCTGTGTCTTTGTGTGTGTCTGTGTCTGTTCTGTGTCTGGTCTTGTCTGTGTCTGTGTCCTTTGTGTCGTGTCCGTGACCGTGTGTCTTGTCGTGTCCGTGTCCGTTTCCTGTCCGTCCGTGTCTTTGTCTGTGTCTGTGTCCTGTCCATGTGTGTGTATCCGTGTCGTGTCCGTGTCTGGTCTGTGTCTGTGTCTGTGTCTGTGTCTGTGTCTGTGTCTGTCTGTGGCTGTGTCTGTGTCTGTGTCTGGTGTCTGTCTGGTTGTCTGCGTCTGGTCTGGTTGTCTGGTCTGGTCTGCTGTCTGGTCTCGTCTGGTCTTGTCTGGTCTGGCCTGTGTCTGTGTCTTCCTGTGTCTGTGTCTGTGTTTGCTGTGTCTGTGTCTGTGTCTGTGTCTTGTCTGTGTCTGTGTCTGTGTCTGTGTCTGTGTCTGTGTCTGTGTCTGTGTCTGTTGTTCTGTGTCGTGTCTGTGCCTGTGCTGTGTCTGTGTTTGTTGGTCTATGTCTGTCTGGCCTGTGTCGTGTCTGTGTCTGTGTCTGTGTCTGTGTCTGTGTCTGTGTCTGTGTCTGTGTCTTGTCTCGTCTATGTCGTGTCGGCTGTGCCTGTGTCTGTCTGCATCGTCTGTGTCTTGTGTGTCTGTGTCTGTGTCTTGTCTGTGTCCGTGTCCTGTCCGTGTCTGTTTGTCTGTGTCTTGTTTGTTCTTGTCTGTGTCTGGTCTGTGTTTGTGTCTTGTCTGTGCCTGTTCTGTGTCTGTGTCTGTGTCTGTTTTGTCTGTGTCTTGTTTTTTCTGTGTCTGTCTCTGTGTCGTGTCTTGTCTGTGGCTGTGTCTGTGTCTATGTCTGTGTGTTTGTGTCTGTGTTGTTGGGGTCTGTGTCTGTGTTTGTCTGTGTCTGTATCTGTGCCTGTGTCTGTGGCTGTGTCTGTGGTGTGTTCTGTCTGTGTCAGTGTTGGTATCTGTCTGTGTCTGTGTCGTGTCTTGTCTGTGTCTGTGTCTGTGTTGTGTCTGTGTCTGTGTCTTGTCTGTGTCTGTGTCTGTGTCCTGTGCCTGTCCCTGTGCCTGCCCTGGCCTGTCTGTGTCTGTGTCTTGCCTGTCCTGTGTCTGTGTCTGTGTCTGTTGTGTCTGTGTCTGTGTCTGTGTCTGTGTCTGTGTCTGTGTCTGTGTGTGTTGTGTCTGTGTCTGTGTCTTTGTCTGTCTGTGTCTGTTCTGTGTCTGTGTCTGTGTCTTTGTCTGTCTTGTCGTGTCTTCTGGTTCTGTTCTGTGTCTGTGTCTGTGTCTGTGTCTTGTCTTTGTGTGTCTGTGTGTGTTTCTGTGTCTGTGTCTTGTTGTGTCTTGTTCAGCTTTGTTCTGGTGTGTCTGTTGTGTGTGCGCGTGTTGTCTGTTCTGTGTCTGTTTGTATCTGTGTCTTGCCTTGGCTGTGTCTGTGTCTGAGTTTGTGTCTGCGTCTGTGTTTGTCTGTGTCTGTGTCTTTGTCTGTGTCTGGTCTGTGTCTGTGTCTGTGCCTGTGCCTTTTCTGTGTGTGTTTGTGTTGTGTGTTGTGTCTGTGTCTGTGTCTTGTCTGTGTTGTGTCTGTGTCTGTGCCTTGGTCTGTCTGTGTCTGGTCTGTGTTGCTGTGCCTGTGTCTGTGTCTGTGTCTTGTTGTGTCTTGTTGTCTGTGTCTGTGCCTGTGCCTTTGTCTGTGTGTGTGTGTTTGTGTGTGTGTGTGTGTCTTGTCTATGTCTGTGTTTGTGTGTGTGTCTGTTCTCTGTCTGTGTCTGTGTCTGGTCTGTGTCTGTGTCTGTGTCTGTCTTGTCTGTGTCTGTGTCTGTGTCTTGTTGTGTCTGTGTCTGTGTCTTTGTCTGTGCCTGTGTCTGTGTCTGTGTTTGTCTGTCTGTGTTGTGTCTGTGCCTTGTCTGTGTCTGTGTCTTGTCTGGGTTTGTCTGGTCTGTGTCGTGTCTGTGCGTTTCTGTGCGTCTGCGTCTGCGTCTGTATCTTTGTTTGTCTCTGTGTCTGTGTCTGTGTCTGTGTCTGTGCCTGTGCCTGTGTCTGTGTCTGTATATGTGTCTGTGTCTGTGTCTATGTGTGTGTGTGTCTGTGTCTGTATCTGTGTCTGGGTCTGTGTCTGTGTCTGTGTCCGTGTTCGTGTCCGTGTCCGTGACCGTGTCCGTGTCCGTGTCCGTGTCCGTGTCCGTGTCCGTGTCCGTGTCCGTGCCGTGTCCGTATGTCTTGTCCTGTCCGTGTCCTGTCGTGTCCTTTGTCCGTGTCCGTGTCTGGTCTGTGTCTGTGTCTGTGTCTGTTGTTGTCTGGTCTTGTCTGTGTCGGTGTGTCTGTGTCTGTCTGTCTGTGTTGTCTGTGCTGTGTCTGTGTCTGTGTCGTGTCCCTTGTCCTGTCCGTGTCTGGTCTGTGTCTGTGTTTGTTCTGTGTCTGTGTCTGGTCTGTGTTTGTCTGTCTTGCCTGTATCTGTGTCTGTGTCTTTCTGTTGTGTCTGTGTTTTTCTGTGTCTGTTCTTGTCTGTTCTGTGTCTGTTTGTGTCTGTGTCTGTGCCTTTGTGTTGGGTGCTGTCTTGTTGTGTGTTGTGTCTGTGTCTGTGTCTTGTTGTTCTGTGTCTGTGTCTGTGTCTGTGTCTGTGTCTTATTGTGTGCCTGTGTCTTGTCTGTGTCTGTTGTGTCTGTGTCTGGTCTGTCTGTGTCTGTGTCTGTGCCTGTGCCTTTGTCTGTGTGTGTCTGTGTCTGTTGTGTGTGTGTTTGTGTGTTGTGTCTGTGTCTGTGTCTGTGTCTGTGTTGTTCTGTGTCTTGTCTGTGCCTGTCTTGTCTGTGTGCTGTGTCTGTGTCTTGCTGTGTTTGTGTGTGTTGTGCGTGGTGGTCTGTGTTGGTCTGGTCTGTTCTGTGTCTTGTCTGTTTTGTCTGTGCTTGCGTTCTGTCTGTCGTTGGTTGGTCTGGGTTGGTCTGGTTGGTCTGGTCTGCGTTTGTCTGGTCTGGTCTTGTCTGTGTCTGTGTTTCCTGTGTCTGTGTCTGTGTCTGTGTCTTGTCTGTGTCTGTGTCTGGTCTGTGTCTGGTCTGTGTCTTGTTTGTGTCTGTGTCTGTGTCTGTGTCTGTGTCTGTGTCTGTGTCTTCTGTGCTGTCTGTGCCTGTCTGTGTCTGTGTCTGTGTATGTGTCTGTGCCTGTGCCTGTGCCTGTGTTTGTCTGTGTCTGTGTGTGTCTGTGTCTGTGCCTGTGTCTGTGTCTGTGTCTGTGTCTTCTGTGTCTGTGTCTGTGTCTGTTTGTCTGTGTCTGTGTCTGTGTCTGTGTCTGTGTCTGTGTCTGTGTCTGTGTCTGTGTCTGTGTCTGTGTCTGTGTCTGTGTCTTGTGTGTCTGTGTCTGTGTCTGTGCCTGTGTCTGTGTCTGTGTCTGTGTCTGTGTTGTTCTGTGTCTGTGTCTGTGTCTGTGTTCGGTTCTGTGTCTGTCTGCGTCTATGTCTGTGTCTGTCTGTTTCGTCTTGTCTGTCTGTGTCTGTGTCTTGTATGTGTCTGTGTCTGTGTCCGTGTGTCTTGTCTGTGTCTGGTTCGTCTGTGTTTGTCTCTGTGTCTGTGTCTGTGTCTGTCTGTGTCTTTTTTCGTCTGTGTCTGTGTCTGTGTCTGTGTCTGTGTCTGTGTCTGTGTCTATGTCTGTGCCTGTGTCCTTTTCTGTGTCTGTGTCTGTGTCTGTGTCTGTGTTTGTGTGTCTGTGACTGTGTCTGTGTCTGGTCTGTGTCTGTGTCTGTCTGTGTCTGTGTCTGTGTCTGTGTCTGTGTCTGTGTCTGTGTCTGTGTCTGTGTCTGTGTCTGTTCTGTGTCTGTGTCTGTGCCTTTGTCTGCGTGTGTCTGTCTGTGTGTGTGTGTGCGCGTGTGTGTCTGTGTCTGTGTCTGTGTATGTATCTGTGTCTGTGCCTTGGCTGTGTCTGTGTCTGAGTCTGTGTCTGCGTCGGTGCCTGTGTCTGTGTCTGTGTCTGTGTCTGTGTCTTTGTCTGTGTCTGGGTCTGTGTCTGTGTCTGTGTCTGTGCCTGTGCCTGTGCCTTTGTCTGTGTGTGTGTGTGTGTGTGTGTGTCTGTGTCTGTGTCTGTGTCTGTGTCTGCGTATGTATCTGTGTCTGTGTCTGTGCCTGTGCCTTTGTCTGTGTGTGCGTGTGTCTGTGTATCTGCGTGTGTCTGTCTGTGTCTGTGTCTGTGCCTGTGTCTGTGTTGTCTGTGTCTTGTTTGTGTCTGTGTCTGTGTCTGTGTCTGTGTCTGTGTGTTGTGTCTGTGTCTGTGTCTGTGTTGTGTCTGGTCTGTGTTCTGTTCGTTTGTGTCTGTGTCTGTGTCTGTGTCTGTGTCTGTGTTGTTGTGTCTGTGTCTGTGTCTTGTGTCTTGTGTCTGTGTCTGTGTCCGTGTCTGTGTCTGTGTCTGTGTCTGTGTCTGTGTCTGTGTCTGTGTCTGTGTCTGTGTTGCGTCTGTCTTTGTTTGTCTTCTGTGTCTGTGGCTGTGTCTGTGTCTGTGTCTGTTCTGTGTCGTGTCTGGTCTGGTCTGCGTCTGGTCTGGTCTGGTCTGCGTCTCGTGCTGTGTCTGTGTCTGGTCTGGCGTCCTGCGTCTGGTCTTGCGTCTGGTCTGGTCGGTCTGGTCTGGCTGGTCTTGCGTCTGGTCTGTGTGTCTGTGTCTGTGTCTGTGTCTGTGTCTGGTCTGTGTCTTGTCTGTGTCTGTGTCTGTGTCTGTGTCTGTGTCTGTGTCTGTGTCTGTGTCTGTGTCTGTGTCTGTTGTCTGTGTCTGTGCCTGTCCTGGATCTGTGTCTGTGTCTGTGTCTGTGCTGTGTCTGTGTTCTGGTCTGTGTCTGTGTCTGGTCTGTGTCTTTGTGTCTGTGTCTGTGTCTGTGTCTGTGTCTGTGTCTGTGTCTGTGTCTGTGTCTGTGTCTGTGTCTGTGTCTGTGTCTGTGTCTGTGTCTGTGTCTGTGTCTATGTCTGTGACTGTGTCCTTTTCTGTGTCTGTGTCTGTGTCTGTGTTTGTGTGTCTGCGTCTGTGTCTGTGTCTGGTCTGTGTCTGTGTCTGTCTGTGTCTGTGTCTGTGTCTGTGTATGTGTATGTGTCTGTGTATGTGTCTGTGTCTGGTCTGTGTCTGTGTCTGTCTGTGTCTGTGTCTGTGTTTGTGTCTGTGTCTGTGTCTGTGTCTGTGTCTGTTTCTGTCTGTGGGTGTGTGTGTGTGCGCGTGTGTGTCTGTGTCTGTGTCTGTGTATGTATCTGGTTCTGTGCCTTGGCTGTGTCTGTGTCTGAGTCTGTGTCTGCGTCGGTGCCTGTGTCCGTGTCTGTGTCTGTGCCTGTGTCTGTGTCTTTGTCTATGTCTGGGTCTGTGTCTGTGTCTGTGTCTGTGCCTGTGCCTTTGTCTGTGTGTGTGTGTCTGTGTGTGTGTGTGTGTGTGTCTGTGTCTGTGTCTGTGTCTGTCTGCATCTGTGTCTGTGTCTGTGCATGTGTCTGTGTCTGTGTCTGTGTCTGTGCCGTGTCCGTGTCCATGTCCGTTTCCGTGTCTGGTCTGTGTCTGTGTTTGTCTCTGTGTCTGTGTCTGAGTCTGTGTTTGTGTCTATGTCTGTGCCTGTATCTGTGTCTGTGTCTGTGTCTTTTTCTGCGTCTGTCTCTGTGTCAGTGTCTGTGTCTGTGGCTGTGTCTGTGTCTATGTCTGTGTGTTTGTGTCTGTGTCTGAGTTGGGGTCTGTGTCTGTGTCTGTGTCTGTATCTGTGCCTGTGTCTGTGGCTGTGTCTGTGGCTGTGTCTCTGTCTGTGTCTGTGTTTGTATCTGTGTCTGTGTCTGTGTCTGTGTCTTCTTGTCTGTGTCTTGGTTTGTGGTTGTGTGTCTGTGTCTGTGTTGTGTCTGTGCCTGTGCCTGTCTTGTCTGTGTCTGTGCCTGTGTCTGTGTCTGTGTTGTTCTGTCTGTGTCTTTGTCTGTCTGTGTCTGTGTCTGTGTCTGAGTCTGTGTCTGTGTTGGTTCTGTGTCTGTGTTGTGTTATGTCTGTGCCTGTGTCCTTTCTGTGTCTTGTCTGTGTCTGTGTCTGTGTTTGTGTTGCTCGGACTGTGTCTGTTGTCTGTGTTCGTCTGTGTCTTGTCTGTTGTCTGTGTCTGTGTCTGTGTCTGTGTCTGGTGGTCTGTGTCTGTTGTCTGTGTCTGTGTCTGTGTCTGTTTCTGTGTCTTGTGTCTGTGTCTGTTGCCTTTGTCTGCGTTGTCTGTCTGTGTTTGTGTCGCGTTGTGTGTCTGTGTTCTGTGTCTGTGTTGTATCTGTGTCTGTTCTTGGCTGTGTCTGTCTGGTTGTGTCTGTGTCCGTGCTGTGTCTGTGTCTGTGTCTGTGTTTTGTCTTGTCTGTGTCTGTGTCTGTGTCTGTGCCTTTTTGTCTGTTGTGTGTGTTGTGTGTGTGTGTGTGCTGTGTGTGTGTGTGTGTGTGTGTGTGTGTGTGTGTGTGTTGTGTGTGTTTGTGTGTGTTTGGTCTTGGTTTGGTCTGTGTCTGTGTCTGTGTCTGTGTCTGTGTCTGTGTCTGTGTCTGTGTTGCTATCTGTGTCTTGTCTGTGTCTGTGCCTGTGCCTTTGTCTGTGTCTGTGTCTGTGTGTCTGTGTGTGTCTGTGTTGTGTTGTTGCGTTGTGTGTGGTCTGTGTCTGTGTCTGTGTCTGTGTCTGTTTATGTTCTGTGTCTTGTTGCCTTGGCTGTGGTCTGTGTCTGAGTTTGTGTCTGGTCGGTGCCTGTGTCTGTGTCTGTGTCTGGTCTGTGTTGTTGCGTGTCTGTGTCTGTGCCTTGTTGCTTGTCTGGTTTTGTGGTTTGTGTGTTGTGTGTTGTGTTTGGGTTTTGTTGTGTTGTGTCTGTGTCTTGTTTGTTCTGTGTCGTGCCTGGCTTGTGTCTGTCTGGTTTTGCCTGTTTGTCTGTCTGTGTCTGTGTCTGTGTTGGTTGGTGTCTGTGTCTCTTTGTCTGTGTCTGTCTGTGTGTGTCTGTGTCTGTGTCTGGTCTGTGTCTGTGTCTGTCTTGTCTGTGTCTGTGTTGTGTCTGTGTCTGTGTCTGTGTCTGTGTCTGTGTCTGTGTCTTGTATGTGTCTGTGTCTGTGTCTGTGTCTGTGTCTGTGTTGTTTGTTGTGTCTGTGCTGTGTCTGTGTCTGTCTGTGTCTTGTGTCTTTGTCTGTGCCTGTGTCTTGTCTGTTCGTGTCTTGTCTGTGTCTGTCTGTGTCTGTTCTGGTCTGTGTCTGTGTCTGTGTCTGTGTCTGTGTCTTCTTTCTGGTCTCCGTGTGGTGTGGTTGGGTGGTCTGGTCTGGTCTGTTCTTTGTTTGTTCTGTGTCTGTGTTATGTCTGTGGTTTGTGTCTGTGTCTGGTTGGGGTCTGTTCTGTCTGTTCTTGCCTGTGTCTGGCTGTGTCTGTGGCTGTGTCTTGCTGTCTTTTGTTTGTTGTTGTGTTGTGTTGTGTCTGTGTCTGTGTGTCTGTGTCTGTGTCTGGCCTTTCTGTGCCCGTCCTGTGCCTGTCCCTGTGTTGTGTCTGTGTTTGCCTGTGCCTGCCTGTGCCTGTGTCTGTGCCTGTGTCTGTGTCTTTGTCTGTGTCTGTTTGTCTTTGTCTGTCTGTGTCTGTGTCTGTGTCTGGGTTGTGTCTGTGTCTGTGTCTGTGTTTTGTCTGTTCTTGTCTGTGCCTGTGTCCTTTTTTGTCTGTTCTGTGTCTGTGTCTGTGTCTGTGTCTGTCGTTCTGTGTTTGTGTGTCTGTCTGTGTCTGTGTCTGGTCTGTGTCTGTGTCTTGTCTGTGTCTTGTGTCTGTGTCTGTGTCGGTTTGTCTGTGTCTGTGTCTGTCTGTGTTTTCGTGTCTGTTCTGTGTCTGTGTCTGTGTCGTTTCTGTGTCTGTTTCTGTGTCTGTGCCTTTCCCTGTGCCTGTCTGGCCTGTCTGTGCCTGTCTGTGTCTGGTTGTGCCTGTGCCTGGTCTGTGTTGTTTGGTCTGTGTCTGTTTGCCTGGCCTGTTTGTGTCTGTGTCTTGTCTGTGTCTTGTCTCTGTCTGTTCTGTGTCTGTGTCTGTGTCTGTGTCTTGTCTGTGTCTTGTCTGTGTCTGTGTCTGTGTCGTCTGTGTCTGTGTTTGTCTGTCCTGTGCCTTTTCTTTGTCTGTGTCTGTGTCTGTGTCTGTGTGTGTCTGTGCTGTGTCTGTGTCTTTTGTTCGTTCGTCTTGTCTGTGTCTGTGTCTGTGTCTTGTCTGTGTCTGTGTCTGTGTCTTGTCTGTGTCTTTCTGTGTCTGTGTCTGTGTCTGTGTCTGTTTCTGTGTCTGTGTCTGTGCCTTTTTGGTGTGTCTGCCTGTGTGTTGTTGGCGTGTTGTGTCTGTGTTGTGTTGTGTTCTGTGTCTGTCCTTGCTGTGTCTGTGTCTGGTCTTGTCTGGTCGGTGCCTGTTTGTGTCTGTGTCTCTGTCTGTGTTTTGTTGTGTCTGGGTCTGTGTCTGTGTTGTTCTGTGCCTGTGCCTGTGCCTTTGTCTGGTTGTGTGTGTGTGTGTGTCTTGTTGTCTGTGTCTGTGTCTGTGTCTTGTTCTGTGTCTGTGTCTGTGCCTGTCCTTTGTCTTGTGTGGTGTGTCTGTGTTTGGGTGTGTTGTTGTGTCTGTGTCTGTGCCTGTGTCTGTTCTGTTTGTGTCTGTGTCTGTGTCTGTGTCTGTGTCTGTCTTCTGTGTTGTGTCTGGTCTGTGTGTGTGTTCGGTCTGTGTCTGGTCTGTGTTGTGTCTGTGTCTGTGTCTGTGTCTGTTGTTGTCTGTTCTTGTCTGTGTCTGTGTCTGTGTCTGTGTCCGTTCGGGTCTGTGTCTGGTCTGGTCTGTGTCTTGTCTGTGTCTGTGTCTGTGTCTTGTTTGCGTCTTTCTTGTTTGTTCTGTGTCTGTGTCTGTGTCTGTGTCTGTGTCTGTGTCTGTTGTCTGGCTGTTCTGGTTCTGTTCTGTGTCTGCGTCTGCGTCTGGTCTGGTCTGGTCTGGTTGTCTGCGTCTGGTCTGGTCTGGTCTGGCTGGTCTGGTCTGGTCTGGTCTGTCTGGTCTGGTCGGTCTGGTTCTGGTCGGTCTGGTTGGCTGGTCTGGTCTGGTCTGTGTCTTGTCTGTGCCTGTGTCTGTTCTGTGTCTGTGTCTTGTCTGTGTCTGTGTCTGTGTCTGTGTCTGTGTCTGTCTGTGTCTGTGTCTGTGTCTGTGTCTGTGCCTGTGGTCTGTGTCTGTGTCTGTGCCTGTGCCTGTGTCTGTGTCTGTGTCTGTGTCTGTGTCTGTGTCTGTGTCTGTTCTGTGTCTGGTCTGTGTCTGTGCTTGTCTGTGTCTGTGTGTGTCTGTGTCTGTGTCTGTGTCTGTGTCTGTGCTGTGCTGTGTCTGGTTTCGTGTTGTGTCTGTTCTGTGTCTGTGTCTGTGTCTGTTGTGTCTTGTTGTGTCTGTGTCTGGTCTGTGTTGTGTTGTTTGTGTCTGTGTTGTGTTGTTGTGTTGTGTTGTGTTGTGTTGTTTGTTGTGGTGTGTGTGTCGGTGTCTGTGTCTGTGTCTGTGTCTGTTCTGTGCCTTGGCTGTGTCTGTGTCGGTCTGTGCTGGTGCTGTGTCCGTGTCTGTGTCTGTGTCTTTTGTGTCTTTGTTTGTCTGGGTCTGTGTCTGTTCTGTTCTGTGCCTGTGCCTTTGTCTGTGTTTGTTGTGTCTGGTGGTGTGTGTTGTGTCTTGTCTGGTCTGTGTCTGTCTGTCTGTGTCTGTTGTGTTTGTCTGTGTTGTGTTGTGTGTGTGTGTCCTGTGTTTGTGTCTGGGTTCTGTGTTTGTTCGTGTCTGTTCGGTCTGTTTTGTGTCTGTCGTGCCTGTTCTGTGTCTGTGTTGTGTCTTTTTCTGGTCTGTCTCTGTGTCGGTCTGTGTCTGTGGCTGTGTCTGTGTCTTGTCTGTGTGTTTGTGTCTGTGTCTGTTGGGGTCTGTGTCTGTGTCTGTGTCTGTTCTGTGCCTGTGTCTGTGGCTGTGTCTGTGGCTGTGTCTTGTCTGTGTCTTTGTTGTTCTGTCTGTGTCTTGTCTGTGTCTGTGTCTGTGTTTGGTCTGTGTTGTGTCTGTGTCTGGTCTGTGTCTTGTCTGGCCTTTCTGGTCTGTGTGTTGTGTCTGTGTCTGTGTTGTGCCTGTGCCTGTGCCTGTGTCTTGTCTGTGTCTGTGCCTGTGTCTGTGTCTTGTTGTTCTGTCTGTGTCTTTGTCTGTCTGTGTCTGTGTCTGTGTTGAGCTTTCTGTGTCTGTGTCTGTGTCTGTGTCTGTGTTATGTTTGGCCTGTGTCCTTTTTCTGTGTCTTGTTGTGTCTGTGTCTGTGTCTTTGTCTGTGTTTGTGTGTCTGGCTGTGTCTGTGTCTGGTCTGTGTCTGTGTCTGTCTGTGTCTGTGTCTGTGTCTGTGTCTGTGTCTGTGTCTGTGTCTGTGTCTGTGTTGTGTCTGTCTGTGTCTGTTTCTGTGTCTTTGTCTGTGTCTTGCCTTTGTCTGCGGTGTCTGTCTGTGTTGTGCGGTTGTGTCTGTGTCTGTGTTGTTCTGTGTCTGTGCCTTGGCTGTGTCTGTGTCTGGTTGTGTTGCGTCGTGTGTGTCTGTGTCTGTGTCTGTGTCTGTGTCTTTGTCTGTGTCTGTGTCTTTTGTGCCTTTGTCTGGGTGTGCGTGTGTCTGTGTGTCTGTGTGTGTCTGTGTGTGTGTGTGTGTGTGTGTTGTGTGTGTGTGTGTGTGTGTGTGTGTGTGTTGTGTTGTGTCGTGTCTGTTGTTGTGTCTGTGTCTGTGTCTGTGTTGTATCTGTGTCTGTGTCTTGTCTGTGCTGTGCCTTTGTCTGGTCGGTGTGTTGTTGTCTGTGTGTGTGTGTGTGTGTGTGTGTTTGTCTGTGTTGTCTGTTTATGTATCTGTCTGTGCCTTGGCTGTGTCTGGTTTGTGTCTGCTGTGCCTGTGTCTGTGTCTGTGTCTGGTCTGTGTCTGTGTCTGTGTCTGTGCCTTTTGTTGTGTGTGTGTGTGTGTGTGTGTTTGTGTGTGTGTGTGTGTGTCTGTGTCTGTGTATGTATCTGTGTCTGTGCCATGGCTGTGTCTGCGTTTGAGCCTGTGTCTGCGTCGGTGCCTGTGTCTGTGTCTGTGTTTGTGTGTGAGTGTCTGTGTCTCTGTCTGTGTCTGTCTGTGTGTGTCTGTGTCTGTGTCTGAGTCTGTGTCTGTGTCTGTCTGTGTCTGTGTCTGTGTCTGTGTCTGTGTCTGTGTCTGTGTCTGTGTCTGTGTTGTGTCTGTGCTGTTCTGTGTCTGGTCTGTGTCTGTGCTGTGCTTGTCTGTGTTGTGTTGTTTGTGTCTTGTGTGTTGTCTGTGTCTGTTCTGTGTCTGTGTTGTTCTGTGTCTTGCTGGGCTTGTCTGGTTCCGTGTCTGTGCGTCTGTGTGGTCTGTGTCTGGTTGTTCTTTGTTTTGTTCTTGTCTGTGTTGTCTTGTGTTGTGTCTGGTCTGTGTCGGGTTGGGGTCTGTGTCTTGTCTTTCTGTGCCTGTGTCTGTGGCTGTGTCTGTGGCTTGTCTCTGTGTCTGTGTTGTTCTGTCTGTGTCTGTGTCTGTGTCTGTGTCTGTGTCTGGTCTGGCCTTTTTCGTGTCTGTGCCTGTCCCTGTGTCTGTGTCTGTGTTGTGCCTGTGCCTGTCCTGTGTCTGTGCCTGTGTCTGTGTCTTGTCTGTGTCGTCTGGTTTTGTCTGTCTTGCTGTGTCTGTGTCTGGTCTTCTGTGTCTTGTCTGTGTCTGTGTTTGTCTTGTCTGTGCCTGTGTCCTTTTCTTTCTGTGTCTTGTGTTGTGTCTGTGTCTGTGTTGTGTTCTGTGTGTGTCTGTCTTGTGTCGGTCTGTGTCTGTGTCTGTCTGTGTCTGTGTCTGTGTTGTGTCGTGTCTGTGTCTGTGTCTGTGTCTGTGTCTGTGTCTGTGTTTCTGTGTCTGTGTCTGTGTCTGTGTCTGTGTCTGTTTCTGTGTCTGTGTCTGTGTCTGTCCTTTTTGTCTGGGTGTCTGTTGTGTTGTGCGCTGTGTCTGTGTCTGTGTCTGTGTAGTTCTGGTCTGGCTTGGCTGGTCTGGTCTGGTTGTGTCTGCGTCTGTTGTCTGTGTCTGTGTCTGTGCTGTGTTTGTTGTCCTGTGTCCTTTTCTTTGTCTGTGTCTGTGTCTGTGTCTGTGTTTGTTCGTCTGGTCTGGTCTGGTCTGGTCTGGTCTGGTCTGTTCTGGTCGTTCTGGTTTGTCTGTGCTGTGTTGTGGTTTGCTGTGCTGTGCTGTGCTGTGCTGTGGTTTCGTGTCGTGTCGTGCCTTTTCCGTGTGCGTGTGGTGTGGTGGCGTGTGGTGTGTGTGCGTGTGGTCTGTGCTGTGCGTGTGCTGTGCTGTGCCTTGGTGTGCTGTGTTAGTCTGTTCTGGTCGGTCCTTTCTGGTCTAGTCCGCTTGTCGCGTTCGGGCGGTCTGTGTTTTCTTCCGGCCGTGCCTTTTTTTTGTTGTTTTGTTCTTTCTTTCTTGCTTTTGTTTGGTTTGTGCGGTTGTGCCTGTCCTTTTCTTTTTTTTCTGTGGGTTCCTTTTGTCGGTTGTGTGGCCTGGTCTGTGTCGTATATTTCTTTCTGCTTGCTGGCTGCCTTTTGTTCGTGCTTGGGTGTTGCGTTTGGTTTGGTCTGTTCTGCTGTGTCTTTCTGGTCTGTGGTTTTTGTTGGCTTTCTTTTGTGTCTTGTGTGTTGGTCTGGCGTGCGCTTTCTTGCGTGCTGCGTTTGTTCGTTTTGGCGATTTTGTTTTTCGTTCGGTCTTTTTTCTGTTCTTTGTCTTCTGGGTTTGTTGTGGTATTTTCGGTCTTTGGTTTCTCCCTTTCGCTTCGTCGGTTGGTTCCTCTCGTTCTTTTGGTCTGGTCTGTTTTCTTCCTTTTGGTTTCGTCACTCTTTCTACCTTGGTTATCGTTCTTTCTTCCTTGTTTTCGTTCTTCTTTCGTTTTTTGTGTCTTGGTCGGTCGGCGTTTTGCGGTTTGTCTTGTCGGCCGGCCTGGACTTTTGGTTGTCCTTCCTGTTCTGTGTCTTTTTTCTGTTTTGCTGTTCAGTCTGTGTTGCTTTTGTTTTCTGTGCGGTCTGTTCTTTTTGCTGGTCTTGGTGTCTTGTCATGTCTGTACTTTCCTTTTTGGTTTGTCTGTTCGTTTTGGTTCCCTCTTTTGGTCTGGCGGTTTGTCTTCTTTCGTTTGTGTTGGTCGTTTTTCTGTTGGTTTGTTTTTTCTTGCTGTTTTTTTTTTTTGTTGTTTTGTCTTTTCGTTCTTTCTTTGTTTTGTTTGTGTGTGTTCCCTTGGTCTGGTTTGTCTTGGTTCTTTTGTCCTTGGGTTTGGTCTATTTGTTTGGTGCCTTGCCTTTTTTGTGCCTTGTTGTTCTTGTCTTGCTTCGTTTTGCGTTGTCCTGGCCTTTCGTTTTTGGTTTGTGGTGTTGGGTCTTTCTGTTCGGTTGTTATTGTTCTTGTCTTGTTTGTGTTTTTTTTGGTCCTGTGTGTCCATGCCTTTTGTTTCGTTTTGTTTGCTCTTTTTGTTATTGGTTTGTTCAGTTGTGTTATCTGTTTGGTCGTTTTTTTTTCGTTTTCTTTCATTTGGTCTTGGTGGTCTGGTCATGTTGTGTGTTTGTTCTGTTCTATTGGGGTTGCTGGTTTTCTGTATTTTGTTCTTTTTTTGGTGTGTTCGTCGTGTTGTTTTTATCTGTCTGGTCTTTCTGGCTTTCTGGTTGGCTTGTCGGCGTTTAAGTAATACACACACGTACATCACCCGGTGAGTGCATTTTAATGACTACTTCTGCATGACGAGGCTCTCGTTACATATACTTTTGCTGGAGTTACTCTGAGAACAACTCGATACTATCACGAATTACCATTGTACTGCTACGTTTATCCTTTTTGGAAAATTTAATGTCTGTAACCGTTTTGATGCACCTCTTATTAGGATCATATGGAACGAGGTTATGTACTTCTAACTACAAACGTTTAAGTGGTAATTCGAGTCGGCTTACTTACACATGTAATCGGTTTGTTAATTATTAACCTTGAACTTGAATTTTTTATTATTTTTGTATGTATTTAGTCTTACAGTTACACAAAATTCACAATTTGTTTTAATAGTCTTAAGCCTGTGTACCTACAGTTAAGCCATCAGCTGATCTGGTATGTACTATAGGGTATATAGGGTAACCCTTGTACAGTATGCGTTCTAAATTATAGTAACGTTTGGGTTATATAAAATTTAAATTGCTTGTTTAGGGGATTGCTCCTATAAGAATTTCATAAATGTTATGCTTATTTCGGTTAATACATGTGTTACATTTCACTTCAAAATTGTATAAGCCACAAACGTTATTTTAATAAGGAAGCTATTCAATTTTCTTATTACGGCCTTCAGCCATATGTTTAAAACTAATGCTTAAGATTTTCCTTTGTGCTTATTTAGATTTATGTTTTACACTTATAAAGCTAGTGACAAACTCAGCCTTTCTTAACCTGTATGTATTACGTTTGCATTGTCTATACTGCCAATTGCAAGTAAATTTAACTTCTTTGCGCTTACAAAAAAAAAGTAAAACAATGGCAGACGTCTAGTGGAAGTTTTAGTTTATATTTTTGGTTTTAAAGTGAGTTTTGGTTTGATTTAAAACTGAAATACCAGTTTTAAGGAGAGCTCTTCCTAAGACTTCGGTTTAAAGTTATTTGTTTAACTTTGTACATATGTTTTGTTGTTTTATTTTTAGAGTCAACATCGGATGTAGATCAGTGCACATGTATATTTTGATTTTACGTATTATAAAGCTTGCTCAATATTTTGTTTAAATTATAGGTTTAGCACTTTCCAGAAAGGTAAGTGAGTTACTACTAGACCATTTGGGTCAGATTTTATTTTAATTCGTTTAATTTCTTTCAAATTTTGGGTCACATATCGGATAGCGATCCCAACTTAGGATAACGATTGTGTGCATTGCTCAGATTATTGTTTCTTAGATTATCACATTTTATATAAGCATTAGCTGGTTATCTACCTTGTAAATAATATTTTTTTGTTAAAATACGAATATTAAAAATTTATATTAAAGAAGTTGGTGTTAAACGATCGTCAGTTGTTTCTTTATTCCTGTGGCCTAGGATCAAACTTCCTAGCCAGACCTTTTACCTGGTTGGACTTAGTCCAGCGTTTATTTTAATAGTAACGCCTCTCTGCTTCTGCCGTAGCCCTTTTCTTGATCCAGAGGCGATACAAAAGTGTAGATCAAGTGGTGCCCTTTTAATCTGTCTGTGTACTTTCCTAAGCCCAACCGCCCACGCATCCAAGTGCCAAACCGACTGACTGAGCTTCCGGTTAATTTGCTAATTCGTGTTACCGCACACTTTCTCCTTTTCAACCAGAATCCTTTTGTGCACGTAACAACATATCTAATTATTGGTTAGAAAGGGCATTGGAAGAACAATGTATAGATTTAAATTATAAACTTAAATTGGATGCACTAAAACATACGTCTAATAGACATAAAGAAAGAATTGGATTTCGTGTGTAAAATTAGTATGTCTGCTAATTAAATAATATTTATAAATAATGTAGTTACCTATTTGTTTCTGTAAAAATAAAAGTGTTGTAAATCTAGTTTATTATTTACTTAAAGGATCCCTAAAAAAAAAAAAAATTCGATACTGATTGGTATTATATCACCCACACAATAACGATTCCTATTGAATATTTTTATTCAATGTTTTATTGAGTTAGCAGAATAATCTCTAGCATAAAGCGTTATAATGAAAAACATGTATTACAATGGCTTTGCCTTGTATAAAGTGTTACAATAGATTTACTTTCTTAAAAGTTGCAATGTAATTTGTAGTAATTAAAAAAAAAACAATGATTTCAATCTAAATAATAAAAACGAAACACTAGAAACACTAAAACCCAAACAAGCTAAAACGCTAAAAACCTAAAACTAACGCTTTAAACACTAAAAAACGAAACTAAAAAAACTTACAAAAGCTAATTACTAAAACACTAAAAACTAAAAACACTAAAAAAAAACTAAAAACTACTACTAAAACTCCTTAAAATAAAATCTAAAGCAATAAATTAAACACTAAAAACCTAAATAAACACTGAAAACACGATAAAACTAACTAAAAACACTAAATAAAAAACTCTAAAACACGCAAATAACACTTAAACACTAAAAACTAGAAACGTAAAAACACTAACACAAACTAAAAACACGAAAAACGAACTAAACCTAAAAACATAAAACATAAAATCACTAAAAACACTAAAAACAAACGCAAAAACACTAAACTAAAACACTAAAAAAGCTAAAATAAAACACTGAAAACACAAAAACTAAAACTATAAACACTAAAATTACTAAAAACTCTAAAAACACTAAAAACAACCACACAAATACTATAAAACACTATATGTAGATGTTAATTTTGTTTTAAAATGAAAATTTAACAATTAAGGTTTTCACTTGTAAGTAAAAACTGCCATTACCCATTCGCATTTTGCAGGCTGATAACGCGCTAGTTATCGGATACAATACTACGCTTGTTAAGCACGAACGGAAAAGAAACTTGCTTAAAGGTTGTTCATAGTAAATATACAAACGCTAGTTAGTCATTACAATATGTAAATAAATCTATCAATACTGACATTTACTGATACATATCTATTTAGGCACTGTAAAGCTAGTGAAATACTGATTAATGTAATATGAGAAGTGTTCTAAAATATGTACATATTACCCCTCAACCTCCTTTTAGATTAAAAAGATTTCTGTTTAATATTGCTAATTTGAATTTTGGTGGGTTAATAGAAATAACTCTCTTTTATTAATTAATGTGAATGAATTCGTTTAATCGATTTTTTCATGCAGCTGGCCTTGTGTATAGGAACTTAAGTGTCTCTATATTATCAAGAGAACAATTCAATGTTTTATTTTGGCTTGCGTTGCAGATAGATGCCTGATTTTTCATTCTACTGCGATTTTTTTACTGGCGACGGATTATTCCGGTAACAGATGTACTTATATATAGACTTAAACTGTATTAGCAGTGCATTTACAAGAATATCGTTCGCGAATAAGTGAATAAAATTATAAATCGTGCATGATGTTGTGGTGCGGCCACCTGTAGAATCACCGCCAAAATTATCAATGATGGTGCGGCCACCTGCAAACCCACTACTCGAATTTAATGGGGATATCCATGCATTATAGTGATATAGAGGTCGATTTCAGCAAATTCTTTGAAAAGTAAATATACATAATGTATAGTTTTGCATAATAATAATTTACTCTATTATTGTAATTTTATTTTCGTATCTTAGCATTACGCCTGCAACGACAGATGAAAAAATTGCAGGAAGAAGGTTACGAGGACCCTTCACTAAATTGTGAGGTGGTTGTGTACATTTTAAACAGTAGGGTAGCGCAAGTGCAGTGGCTAATCTGATTTAGTGTCGGAAAAGCTATTTTAATGTGATTTTTCAGTTTTAAAGAAACTTAAACGGCATGTGCATATATTTTTTTTAACTAGCAGTAGAAGTAGTATTCTTTTTTACGTGCAGCGGATATTATTGTAAATACATGTAGGTAACTATGTGTTAGAATAAAATTTTGTAGTTTTGTACCACAAAGAGTAGATTAACCACCGCACACTCTTAGTCTTAAATTAACAACGAGGAAGGACCTTGCGTAAGATGTGGTGGAGAATCAGTTGTATGGTCCTCATTGGTGATAATGATATTATTGTTATTGATCTTGTAGCACTACGGAGGGATTTTTCCCTCCCACGTATTGTAATTCTAGAAGTGGCGGTGGTTCTGATGTGGTGGTGGCAACGGGATGTAATACTAGAAAAGATTAATAAAATACAGTACTAGTGCGTAAAGCAATACATAAATCAGTAAATGTGAACTTAATTAAATAACTTACTCACTTCTCGAGGTGTTAGTAGTAGTAATTTTTGAAACTTAGGGTGTAATAATAATTTTTTTTGTTTCATGTTTTGCAATAAATAAACGTTTAATTGTTTTTATGCTTTATTTATCGTGAAATATCTAAAATTGTTTCTATGAAATGCGAGTTCCTACTGGGATTTGACTTTCAATCCACGATCACACATACAAGATTATATGTTATATTTTATAAAAGAAAAACAGCAATCCATTTAATAGAAATTCGAGGTAGACGAGCGTATGTAGGTGTGATATCAACGCCAGCCAGCATATGAATGCAGAACTAGTCATGCGCATATATCAAAATCATTGATTTTTCGGAACTGACCTTCTCGCAAGCCGAGCGCACATAACCCCGATATAGAATTACGTAATAGGACGATCCCGTTATAGCTGTATATGTACACCCGAGCAGCCTTTCATTCACAGAGCCGGCTTTAGAGTTACTTAAATAATTTTAAGAGTCATTTTGTTAGGATATTCGTTATGTGTTCCTAATAGGTTAATAAAGGTAATATTAATTTCAATTCCCACAGAAATGTCTCAGGACACAGTGACCCAGGACGACCTCGAGGACCTGTCATCTCAAGGTAGATTTATTTTTTGTTGGTACATGTTTTTAGCTTTATTATCAACTATTAACAGTTTAAGTTCCATTATTTAGTTATGTAAACAATAGGCAATATAAATATAAAACCTCTATATTCTTATCATTCAGTACGATCAGTGCCCGGCCCGTATAGAGTAAAAACGAACCCCCCTTCTTCCAAAGTACAAAAACCGACTGAGAAACCAGAGACAAAATTAAATTACACAATTTAATTAACGTAAGCCAAGTGACCGACCTGCAAATAAAATAATTATTATGTTACAGAATGAGTCTACCGAAAGACTCCGAAGGTACAGATACCAGGGTAGGATGGATTTACTACCTAAAGAAAGAAGAATTAGCCGAAGAAACCCGCAAATACATAGTAGAGACTGGCGGAGATCGTTTAGTCAAATATTTACGCACATGAGAGGGCCAAGTAATCGCCTCAGCACTGTAAATTGTAGGACTTGCCGCACAAATACCGTTCCCACTTGTTGTGAAAAACACAAATATCACCTGATCCAAACGCGCTGACGTTTGCGATAGGATACACAAATCGGGTGTAAAATATGATGGAATGAGACACCTAATTTCTTTCTTAGAAAGAATAGAAGATCTACAATCGTGTTACAGTATCGCCGACCGCGATCTCTTACTAACACTCCCGGAGCTATTAAAGGAAAACACCCTGTAATTAACAAAACCATCAACGATTATACAAGACCTGGCAAGATTTCATCACAGGTTTTAAACTACAATTCTTACCACCGCGGCACCAATTTCAACTAGAGGTGGAAATCCGGATACTATTACAAAAACTACGAGAAAAAGCCGCTGAATACGTTACAGCCATCCTTACACTAACCCGTCGTCACGGAAATATATCCCAAGAGGTCCAACTACAACGCATTTATGACAATCTACATCCGCCAGCGAGGTTTCGGCAACCTGGCCGAACTTCTTGAGCTGGACACACAATTCGAAATGGTACCTGCTCGGAATCATTTGCCGTCCAGAAGCCCTAGCCGTGCGAGTCCGACAACGTTAGCGCAACCATCGTGTCCCCGCGAAGCTATCAAGAACACCGAGATGTCAATACCAGCAAACACCCCGTATAACCGTGCACACGTCTCTGGAGATGCGGAAAGACCGGCCATATCAAGGATAAATTCCGAGGCGATTTTAAAGCAGTCTGTTCCAACCACTCCGGCCCAGAAACCTGTAAACAAAACAACTGCCTCCGAATGGACTGCTTGGCTACAGACTGTAAAAAAATCAATACTAAAAAAACAGACACAGCCCCCCCCGCCCCTTTGATGATCGATTATTCCTTAAGATGGAGATATTCAAAACCACCGTATACGTGTTAATCGACACTGGTATGTCGAGAAACTACCTCGGAGAAAGAGTAAAGAACCTATTAATAACCAACCAGTTATATTCAATTCAATTCAATATATATTTATTGTCCCATAATCGATATTTTACAAGTAGTATTTTATCGACATTCCTCCAGGTGTCCAATCAACGCCCTGTAGAAATGCTTACATTCCTGATTCAACAATAATGCTCCTTAACTAGGGTAGGGAAGGGGCTTGCCGAGCTCCGGGGTAGTGTGAAACCCTGTGCAAGCAATCCTGAATCAAATAAAGAACACGCTGCTCCGCTTGCCTCCTCCCACGTGTTACCTATATTAAGATGTTGGAGTCGTCGCCGAGGCGGCGGCTCCCTCATCTGTACTCGGGCTATTCCCTCGTCCTTTAATTAAGGACACCGCAGGTGCCTGTGTACGGGCTATTCCCGTACCCGTCCTAAATCGTATTGTCTAAGATGCGGCAATCGCATCTGTGCGTAAGCTAATCCTACGCCCGTTCCTACCTTCTTATCTTTAACTAAGCTACCTAGCGGCAGCTGTCCGCCGGATAATCCTGCGGCCGCCTATTCCTAATTTAAGAATTACTTTAAACCTGCTCAGATGCAGGTTGTGAAGCGGACTGCCAACCAGTTATATCCAAGCAAATACAAGTCATGTTACACCTACACACTAAACAATTAGAAATAGCCGGCACCTGCATCCAATTAGAAGAATCCGCAAACGGAGGAATATGCGGAATTCACGGACCAGATTAAGAACAGCTAACCCTGCTTAATACATTCCTAGAAGAAGAACTGCAAGTTTCAACAGACCCAGGGAAAGGTTAAAGACATCGTACATCGGATTACGTTAGTGTCTAATGCCACCCCCATTAAGCAACGATATTATTCCCGCAATCCGGTCATGCAGGAAATACTAAATAAAGAAGTGGATAGTAAGTTAGCCGGGGATATCATGAAACCGTCCTATGGCTCTTGGAGTTCCCTGTACTGGTTAAGAAACCAGCCGGCGCCTATCGGTTCTGCATAGATTACCGAAAAGTCAACAGATCACCGTCAAAGACGCCTACTAGCTACCCTACATTCAGTGAATTCTAGACCAATTACGAGGAGTGCGCTATGTAAGTTCATTGGACCTAAAACAGGGATACTGGCAAGTCTCCATGGAAGACGAAAGCAAGCATATAACCGCCTTCACCGTGCCCGGAAGAGGGCTCTTCCAATTTAAAGTCCTCCCGTTCTGACTTACTTCTGCTCCCGCTACGTTCTAAAGATTCTTGGACACTATAATCTGCCCTGATATGGTCGGGCGAGCCTTTGTATATTTGGATGACATTATCGTCCTGGGAGAGACATTCCAAGAACATTTACACAATCTCCGGGAAGTATTCCACAGATTTTGAAACAACGAACTACAGTTGAAAACAGATAAGTACCGATTCTGTCAAACCCAACTTAAGTACTTGGGGCACCTCATCACCTCGCAGAGAATTTTGCCAGATCCTGAAAAAATTAGCACAATCACCCAGATTCCTCCCCTCGTACCGTTAAACAATTGCGTCAATTTCTGGAACTCAGGTTGTGGTATCGGAAATACGTTAGCGGCTTTGCGCAATTAAGCCAGCTCCTTCCCGAATTGTTAAAAAAGACGCTAAATACCACTGGACCATGCCTTCACCCCAGTTAAAAAAGCTTGATCGGCCCCCCCCCCCCCGACGTTAGCTTGTCCGGATGTCACCCAGCCAGGGAACAAGTCCCCGGCGAACAAGTAATCGCCTATATCAGTAGAGCACTAAATCCAGCGGAAAAAGTTACTCCACTATTGGCCGTGATTCAGAAATTAAAAAGTTATCAGGTTATAAATTCATCGTTCTCACGGATCATAGAAATCTTAAGTGGGTTCGTACACTAGAGAAACCAACATCCTGACTAGCCAGATGGATAATGGAACTGCAATAATTTGACATCATAAAAAGAAATGTGAAGCATGAAGGTATGTCTACCACAAGATAAGCGCCGGGACACTGTTAAATAATGCCATAATGCACCGACGGCATAACACCTAGGAATTACAAAGACCTATGCCGTACTTATAGAAATGAGTACTGGCCCATAGTAAAACAGGATGTGATAAAATACGTAAAATTATGCCAAAGTTGCCAGACCTACAAGGGACCAACACAAAAGCCGCAAGGAGAGGTGTACTTCTCACAACCAAGCCACCTTTGGAGTAATGTTAGTACGGATCTCATTAGAACTTTGCCTCGCAGCAAGAAAGGACATAACTTCATACTGGTTTTCCTAGACCGATTAACCAAATGGGTTGAGATTAAACCGCTCCGAAACGCTACCGGCCACCTCATTATTCAAGTTTTACGAGAACACGTCGTAAATCGCTTTGGCAATCCCCATAGTCTAATCTCCGTAGCCTAATCTCCGATAACGGACCGCAATACACCAGTAAACTATTCTGCATGTTTCTACAAGAGCATGTAATCTACCATCGTCTGACGCCACCGTATTCACCGCATGCAAACCCGGTAGAAAGGACCAATAAAAAATCGGGACGATGGTCGCTCAGCTCACGAAAAATAATCAGAAGGAATGGGATACGCACCTCCCGGAAAAAGTTTCACCATCAACACCGTGCAACACGGAGCGACAGGATTTTCCCCCGCTCTACTTAATTTAGGCAGAGAACTGGACCCCCCTTGTACGTGGTCCAACAGAAACAGCCGCCGCCAACCGGTACCGCAGTAACAGCGACCGACCACAAAAACCACATAAGGCACCTAAAGCTCCTTCGGGAATTATCCCGGGATTCGCTATCAAAAAATTTCGAAATTCACCGCAGAAAGTAGATCTCGTATATCGCAAACCCGCCACCTTTCAAGCAAAGCCGGAGAATTTAGCGCAAAATTATCAGGAAAATATGACGGAGTATACTTAATTTATAAGATAAAATCGCCCATAATTGTTGAACTCCGAGAACCAGGCAGTAAGAAAACCACGGGAGAAGCGCATGTAAAGGATTTGAAGAACGAGCCTGACATCGCTAATCAAGAGAACTATACAACCAACGAAAATAAAGAAAAGCTAACAGTCATCGAAAACCTGCGCTTTAAAATCATATAAAAGCGAGTGATAAACACGAAAACAGTGTCTCTAAAATGGCACCCGTCGTGCCGGTACAAAAAAAAAGCGGACGCCGCATTTGGTGCTTTCGGCATTGTCCCTGTTTTGGGTACGCTTGTTGTTTAGTTATAGACCAATCTTATTAAGAAAAAAGAGTAAAATGTAGTTCGTCACTGGGAATAATTTACACTTCAAGTCTTTCCAGTCTTAGTGGTGGTTTGTTGTGAAAGTACGTATAAAGTATATTTCTTGCGCTATTGAAATCATTAAAAAGTTGTTCATTTATACTTTTTTTATATCTAAATAATAGTAAATGTCAAATTTTGCATAGGTATCAATTTTTTTTATGAATCGAATTAAATTTAAATTATTGTAAAAATTAAGAATTCTTTATCTAGGTTTCTGGATACGTTAATGGGCTTGTTATTTTATTACATTTCATAACAACTAACAACAGATCAGTAACTGCATTCGCATGTGTCACTCAACATACCTGGTACGCAAACAGAAGTGATTTAATAGCGTAAAATAGTTATTTGTATCATTCATGAGGTAATAACAAATTAAATGACAAACAATGCATTACGTGTAATTATAATATCTATATAAACAAAATTTCCATCGATTATGAACCCTGAACAGTACTTATACTGGAACGCGCACACAGTCCGTCAGCCCGATCCGAGAGAAAGGGTGGCAAGGGACAGAATATAAATTTTTATTCTATGGCAAGGGACATCACTGTCCTCCTCTCGAGCGTACGCGCATGCGCAGAGCAGTCGATTCTCATGTCGCAACGTTTGAAAAGTATTTGATATGTTTTGAATCCTTTAATGATGAATTTTTCAATGATAATTTCTTTGAATGATATACAGCGTAACGTAGCGGTATGGACGATGGAGAAATTGCTCCGATTAAAATATGTAAACACTGTTAGTTTCGTTAAAATGTATCACCTGCGGATCGGTATATCACCCGCGATAAAGAATTTCAAAATAATTGACGAAAAACAATTAATTTGTTGTGAAAGTTTTTAAGGTAAATGCTCCAAAGGATATGCTTCTATTAGAAATAAAATACCTTAATGATTTATTAATTGAAAGAGGCAAGGTAATTAATTACCAAAAAAATAATAATCGACGCATTGCAAAATGTAAATTCCATCAGAAAGAGATGACCTCTTCTGTGACAACCAGGATAAATAAATCAAAATCTAACAAATTTTTTATTAACAAACAATCGGACTAGAATAAGGCCACAGTAGCACCAGCTGAAGGAGTTGCTGAAAATAAAGTAATGCACCATGCTAATGCTACGGGTACAACCGAGCTACTGGATACGGAAGCTGAAAAAAAAGTTGGTGATATCTGTACATTCGCTAAATTTATTTTATCGAATCCTACAGACCAGAATGGTAAAGAAATACATCCAAACGTTGATTTTGCTTCGCTGAGCGATTGCAAAACCGTAAGTAGGAAAAAGGCTGAACGGGATAACACTGTTGTAGGAATAGTATTGTAGCTGGGCAGAGTGGTCTACGTATTAAAGCAGCACAAGCAGAATATATGTGCACGTGTATAAATTGGATCCAGAGACCAGTACCGAAGCGCTTCATAATTACTTGAAGGAGACATTTCCCGAAATAATATGTGAAAAACTGGAATCGAGGTACCTTCACTACTATTCGTCTTTTAAAGTTACAGTACACGATATCCACAAGGATACAATTATGGATCCGTCAATGTGGCCAGAGGGAGCTTGTATTAAGCGTTTTTTTCACAAAAGGTCGACATCTGTAACAAACGGATGACCACATCCAGTAGACAATGTAACGATTTTTCATATAAACATTCAATGCCTTAAAAATAAACTAGATATACAGGGTTGTCACAAATGATGTTCATGATTTCAAGTGCACATAAATCTAGTTTTATTTACTATACAAAAAAATTAAATGGTTACATTTTAAGAAAAGTTTCATCCCAGGTGCCAAGAATTACAAATGTTCCATATGGGAACCCCTTGTGATACGACAGATGTTAAGCGTGTAATCAAGCTCTTGCCATACTTTGTTACGAGTGTTCAGGTCGATTGTTTTGATAGCTCTGGTAATCCGTTGTTGGATCTCAGGTATGCTTTCTGGTGGTGTATACACTTTATGTTTAATGTATCCTCACAAGAAAAAATCACAGGGGGTGATGTCCGGAGATCTTGGAGGCCAGTTCAAGAGTGCACCATCACTTGGACCTGCACGGCCGATTCTCTTCCAGGCAGCCGATTTTGAAGTTCAGAATGAAGTTTAGGGATTCTTGTTCTAATTTCGGTAGAAGCCATTCCGTCATCATGTCCAACATTTATTCCATTTGTTGTTTGTCCAACAAAAAAAAAAGTCCGTACACTTTGTTGTAAATGATAGTACAAGATAAATTAACTTTCGGAGTGTAAGTGCTCAATGTAGGTGTGTGGGTTCTCCGAACCCCATATTATGACATTATGTCTGTTCACGGTACCACACAAGTGGGATGTGGCTTCATCACTAAAGACTAAACATTTTACACAGTTTTAATTTTCCATCAATGCCTACATGTTCTCACAAAAAGAAAGTCCTTTGGTTTTAATGCTTGAACAAGCTGAAGTTTGTAAGGTTTGAAATTTATACGTTTACGTAAATTTTTCCAAACTGTTGGCTGTGGTATATAAAGCTGTTTGCTGCATTTAACAGTAGATTTCTGTGAACTACGCGTAAAACTTTCCCTTACCTGCTCTACAGCGTCATTGCTTACTGACTGATTTCTTTTTACAAATGCACCAATTTCTCTTAAAATTCAAGTACTACTTGTGACTGCTAAGAGAATCTTCATTAAATTTGGTTCTAAAGTAACGTTGCACACTAATAACTGATTGGTTGATGTGATAATCCAACACATCAAATGCTTTCTTGCCTTCAACTTCAGCCATTACACAATTGACAACCATTGACTTTAACAAATAGCTGATACGTACTTAAATCAATGTAAACAAAACTTTATGAGTTTTTCTTTCCAGTGGTACCAACTGAAATGGTCTTAAAACAGGTTAATCCAGTAATATTTATAATTGAAATCGAGAACATCATTTGTAATAACCCTGTACTTGAAGCATTTTTACTAGACAAAAACTGCGATTTAGTATGTATAAGTGAGCATTGGATCACCGATTTAGATTTTATAGCTACATTAAAAGGTAGGTAGTTTCACATTTCTGCAGAGTCAAGTCAAATCACGGTGGTGTACTGATACTAGCAAAGAACCAGCATGAAGTGAAACCAATTACTTTCATTAACAATGCTGCAATGGAAACCCATTTTGAAATCTTCAGTGTACAAATGGGCGGTGATATTACAATTATATCAATCTACAGGTTTCCACTGGGGATTTAAACATTTTCTGTAATGAGCTTGAGGCAATTCTTGGAAAGTTAAGAGATGCCAATGTAGTGCTAATAGGTGACTTTAATGTGATATTTACTCCAAAAAACAGGAAATCACAATATGTGTGTGAGCTACTAAACCAGTATGGTTTTATTCAAACACCTTTTACTCCGACACGCGATAAAAATTGCATTGACTATTTATTAATTTCGGGAAGAATTTTATTTCAAGTACTCTTGAGTGTGTTTTATCTGATCATATAGGACAAGAGAAAATTTTTTACTAATAAATCCACGTGTGAAAAATCTTACATACTGGCACGCTGTCATCCCTTATCTCAACAAGGGTACTATCAATTATTTTCTAGGTTTTGCGAATATTAATGAAATATTTTAGTTAATGATGTTAAATGCGGTAATGCCTCATTTTCAACATTTTTGAGTGAATTCTATAAAACATTTTTATTATGTTTCCCTAAACGGAAAATTAACATTAGGTCCGGTGACGATAACTTGATATGGTTTACGGACAAACTTAGAAATTTAAGAAATAATCTACAACTTTTTACTACTTTATACAAAAAGTATAAACTTCCCAATTTGTATGCAATTAAAAAACACATTTGCAGTGAGTACAAGAAAGAAATCAAAGCTGCAAAAATTGAAACTTATATAGTCTTCTAGTAATTCGACACGCACCATGCGGTCAATAATAGATTCACACAGAAACTTAACTACACAAATTCACTCAACATTGACTGCTGATGAATTTGTCAGAATTTCTCTAATGCTGCAAATAATGTTGTTAGTAACATTCCAAATGTTGATGTAAATCCTCTTGATTATTGTACTCGTGTAAATCAAAAGCTGTTTTTTCAGTTTGCGGAAGTTTCTCAAATTACATTTAGAGACGCTCTGCTAAAACTAAAAAGTAGTTGCTGTAAGGACATTTATGAGTTAAATGAAACATTTATTTAAAAAAAACGTTAGTTTACTGGTACTTCCACTTCCATTAGTAATTAATTCTATAATTGTGTCTGGAACCTTTTCTCTAAAATTAAAAACTGCATTAGTTATACGTATACCGAAGAAAACGGGAATTAATGATTTTGCAGAGTTTAGTTCTATATCAATCCTTCCAGTCTTTTCCAAAATTATTGAAATCATACTGTACAACCAAATAATTACCTATTTTGAATATAATAGCCTCTTTTACAATAAGCAGTATGGTTTCCGGAAGGGCAAGGGTACAGCTAATGCAATAATTGATTTCACATGCATAATCCTGGATGGTTTTGAGAGGGGACTGAATTCAGTAGCAACGTTTATCGATATCTCTAAGGCCTTTGAATGTGTTGCACATGATATCTTAATTAATAAGCTTATTAATGCTTATAATTTCAGTCCAGGTAGCTGTGCACTAATACTATCTTTCTTAAACCAGAGGTTTCAATGTGTATCTTTTAATAATAAAACGGTCTGACATCCAACCTGTATCAATGGGAGTGCCACAGGGATCCATATTGGGCCCTTTGTTTTTTCTTATCTACATCAATAACTTGCCTTCTTGCTTGTCAGTGGATGTAACTTGTATTTTATACGCAGATGATGCTACACTTATTTCTACAGTTAAGCATTTGCCAAAGCCTTAACTCAATAAATTATTGGTGCCTAGCTAACAGATTGAAAATCAGCTCTTCTAAAACGGCCCTTATGGATTTTACATGGCAAAAATCGTGCACGGGAACGTACAACACTGTTTCTCATACAAAGTTTCTAGGATGCGTCATAGACCCTCGATTAAATTTCGGTCTGCATTGCGAGACTGTTTCAAAGAGCTGTGCAAGTTCATTTTTCTTTTACGACGCAACGTCTTTGATGGTATCTTAAAAACCAAATATTATTCCCTCATTCAAAGCACTCTGTGTTAAGCAATCCTGAGTTGGGGACTGCTGTTCCTGGTCTAGAGTGTTTAAACTACAACGCAAGGCAGTGAGAGTAATTTCAGGATTAGGGTATCGAGACGATTGTCGCGAGGTCTTTAAAAAGCTCAATATATTGACGTTCCCATCATTACTTATATTGGAAGTAGTTTGCTTCATCAAAAATAATATATCTATGTTAATCCAGCAATCTGACCAACACGAATATAACACTAGGAAAAAGCTTAACATTCAGACTAAATGTTGCCGATTATCGGTAACTCAAAATGGAACGATTTACCAGGCTCAGTTTTTGTATAAGTGTCTTTCCCTGAGTGTCATAAATCTTCATTACGACAAATTTAAAAAAGCCACGAAAAATCACTTAAGCCGAAACGCGTGCTACTCATTTCAGGAATTTGTTGATGAAATAAGATATAGGTAGTAATTTTGTATAATTTAATCATGTACATTGTGTTATTTTTCAGGTATTTTCTATATAATCAACTCTGTGATATATGTATTTTTTTGACGAATGTAAGTGCTTTTGCACGGTAACATCAATAAATATTATTATTATAATTATTATTATTATTATTATTATTTTTAACAGAGAGTTGACGGTAAAATCTTTTATAGATGCCCTCCGTAGAGGTTATGTGGGACTGAGCATCCCCTTACCCACTAAAACCATTTCTCTCTCATCCACCCTTTGACTGTCCCAGGAATCACCTTTCGGCATAACTTCTAAAGCAGTCGGGCCTGATCAGCTGTTCAGCTGCACTTCTTTACTCCATTTATCCCTTCTTACGGTCTACTAACACAAGCTCATCTCAGTTGCACTGCCTTGCGCTTCACTACGGTGTCGACGAACTTCTCGATGGTACGCCATTTCCCTTCTTCCTCGACCATGAGTGCCGTGAGGTTATCTGGAGAGATCGGCAATCCTAACTCGTCCTCCAGAGCTTGTCTCTCCTCGTTCCATTATGCGCAATGGAACAGCGCATGCTCGGCGTTGTCTTCCGCTGCGTGGCAGTGTAGGCATGTCGCTGCCTCAGTTCTTCTAAACCGATGCAGGTATGAACGGAAGCTACCATGCCCCGTCATCGCCTGCGTGAGGTAAATGGTCATCTCGCCGTATGATCTGCTCATCCACCTTAGCAGGTCAGAGGTGAGCCTGCGTGTCCATTGTCCGTTATCGCCTTGGTCCCACCTGGTTTGCCATCTTGTCAGTAGGCGCCTTCTGGCTTCCTCTTTAGCTTCAGATTCTGAGACTTTGCCGGCTCCTAGCGCTTCAAAAATTTCTGCCTTTTCTTGCGCGAGCCGATCTACTGGTGGAATACCGGCCAACACCATCACCGCACTTGCCGACACAGTGCGGTATGAGGCAGTTACCCTTAGCGCCACTTGTCTCTGCGCTGAGATCAGCTTTCCACGGTGCGTCTTCTTTAGCGTAGCGCTGACCCACGCTGGTGCAGCGTACAGCATTATTATTATTATTATTATTATTATTATTATTGTTATTTTTTTTTATTATATAGCTATAGCGCTTCGACTGCTTTGGTCTAGCGCCTTTTCTGTGTAATCTACAGTTATATTTTATGATAGATATCTATCGATTTTAGATATAGTATTGTGTTTCGTATGGTTTCGCTGTTTTTTAAGTTATTTGTCAGAATTTCTGAGATGGAGTACAGGTTGCGCGTGACAGTATATCTCGGGCAGTGGCAGATTATATGTTCAATAGTTAGTGGTGTACTACAGTGAGTACATTCTGGTGGTTGGTCATGAGTAAGTAAGTGTTTGTGGGTTAGAGCTGTATGTCCGATTCGTATTCTATGGAGGATAATTAGTTCTTTCCTTGAGAGTGCCGAAGGGGGTTTCCATTTTTCTGTAGTATTCTGGATACGTCTTAATTGGTTGTTGGACCTTATCCAGTGTTGGTGCCAGACCGATCTCAGCTTGTGTCTTAAGTGTGCGGCGACGTTCGTATGGTTAGCGATGCTAACCTTTTCTACTGCGTTGTTACGTCCTTCTTCAGCAGCGTGGCGCGCTGATCTGTCTGCCCTTTCATTGCCTTCAATGTTGATGTGGCTTGGAACCCAAAAGAATAGAATTGTATAACCTAAATCAGTAAGGTGCTTAATGGTTGACAAGATTGCCTGAGCTAGTGGATTTTTTGTGCTAGTATCTTGAAGACCAACGAGAGAGCTATGGGAATCAGTGATGATCATGAGCTTGGTTGTTTCCGGCAGTATTTCACAGTAATGTAATGCCTGCCAAATGGCATATAGCTCGGCTGTGTATACAGATGTGTATTCTGGCATAGACCACGTGTGAATGTCGTCTTTGGTGCAGAATGAACTTCCTACACCTGCGTTAGATTTAGATCCATCCGTATACAGTATCACGTAATCAGTATATCTGGAGAGTATTTCTTTAAATTCATTTAGGTAGATAGAAGGTATCGTGCTGTCCTTTTTGTGCTTGGATAGATCAGTAATTATATTTAATGAGGGTACTATCCATGGCTGAATTTCCATAGGTCCTATTGGTAACATATGTGGTAGACTTTGAGCGGCAAGTAGTAGTGAAGTCATTATATGATACCATGTTGGTTTATGTAGTCTTTGCCAAGTTTCCAGAACGTTATGGTTTGAAAATAATATGCTGTAGTTAGAGTGACTTCTTTGTGCTTTTATTTTACAGCCATATGCTAAAAGTCGGTAGTTACGGTGTAGCGATATAGGTAGTAAGCCAGATTCGCACGATAAACTCTTACTCGGACTTGTATAAATTGCACCTCTCGAGTATCTGATGGCGGAGTTTTGTATGGTTTCCAGGGGCTTTAACACACTGAGTGATGCAGATGCATACGCTTCACATGCGTAGTCGATTTTAGATAACACGAGCAGCTTATAAACCCTTAAAAGAATGTCTGGATCTGCTCCCCATGCAGCACTAGCTAGGGCTCTTATGATGTTAAGAGTTATTTTACATCGTTTAATCAGGTCAACAATGTGGCCCTTCCAGGTAAGACTAGAGTCTAATATGAGCCCTAAGAACTTTGAACTGCTTTTGCATAAGATGTTCTTATTTTTCAAAGTAATGGATGGACCATAATGCGGTTTCCTCTGTTTGTAGAAGTGCATACAGTACGATTTCTCAGTTGATAACTTGAATCCTACGGTCTCTGCGTTCAGACATATACGGTCAATCGCCTGTTGTAATTTTCTATTTATTGCACTCATTGTAGAAGCGGAAAAGAGAATGGCTAAGACGTACATGTACTTATTGATGCCAGGTGAGAGATTAATGTCAATGAATTTATAGCAATGGCAAATAGAGTTACACTCAATGTAGATCCTTGCGGTATTTCATTGTCTAGAGTTCTCAAAGACGAAAGGGTGTTGCCTACACGAACTCGTATATGCCGTTCCTCAAGAAAGGATTATATGAATTGCGGCAAATTGCCTTTGAAACCGCATTTATGTAGTTTTTGTACGACTCCGTGTCTCCATGTCATGTCGAATGCCTTTTCTACGTCGAAAAAGACGGCGACTGAGTGGTGTCTACGCGAGAATGCCTTGAGTACGGTGTCCTGGAGGTGTACCAAATGGTCTGTTGTTGATCTGTGTCTTCTAAATCCTGCTTGGCAATCGACTAATAGTTCTCTTTTTTCAAGAAGCCACATTAGCCTGCGACTGACCATACGTTCAAATACCTTTGCCATGCAAGAGATTAAGCTAATTGGCCTGTAGCTCGTGGTTAGGTATGGATTTTTTTGGTTTTTCAAGATCGGGATGACTATTGCTTCCTTCCAGCAGGAGGGGTATTCACCTGCAGCCCAAATTTTATTGAAAGATGCGACAAGACTTTTTTTGAATACGTTAGATAGATTTTGTAGCATTTCATATGTGATAAGATCAGCGCCAGGGCATTTTCAAGTTCTCTCAATGTGAAAGGATTGTTATATTCTGTGTAGTACTGAAATCTAAGGTAATTTCCCTTTCACGTTTGGTTTGCAGAAACAGTTTATCGTAGTTTCTGGAACTACTCGTTTTTTGAAATTCATCTGCAAGGAGTTCGGCTACGCTGCTACTGTCATTTACGATGGAGCCTTCAACTTGTAGGTGTATACATTTAACAGTATTTCTGCCCGATATTGCCTTAATTTTCTTCCAGACTTCTGTGTTCGGACTTTCATGAATCCCTTTTACTCTGGAGACTAGTTTTTCTAGCTGCAGCTCTGGCCTTTTTGAATAAGATAAGATGTTCCATGGCAGGATGTCTTTGAAAGACGTTGAAGGCACGCTTTTTAGTCTTCACAGCTTCTTTAACAGTACTATTCCACCAAGGAACTCTGCATTTCACAACTACGCTTCCTGTTTTTGGGATTGCAACATTTGCATCATTTATAATAATTTGTGTTACATTAGGTATGTCATAAGGTGCAGTATCTTGGTTGGTGGGTATGGTCAAGTGCAAATTGAAAGCATCCCAGTTGGCCTCTGACGTTTTCCATCGAGTGGATCTTATGGTAGGTGTCTCTCGCTGTTCAGTGTCAATTAAAATTGGAAGATGATCACTGTAGTACAGGTCATTTAGCATTCTCCAAGAGAACAGTGTGGCGATACGTGCCGAGACCATGGAGAAATCAATGGCCGAAAAGCCTCCAGTTCTAGCACAAAGGTGAGTATCATTCATTAATAAGAAGATTTGATTTATATCCATAATGGTTTCTACGACGTTTCCTTTTCCGTCAGTATACGGCGAGCCCCACAATGGACTATGGGCGTTAAAGTCCCCTAATAACATGTACGGAGCAGGTAGCTGTGTAATAATGCTTTGTATGTCATTTTGTTGCCAATCGTTGTTTGGTAAGTATATATTACATATAGTTACTTTTATTGGAGCTGTTATACATACAGCAATGACTTGTAAATTCGTTCGCAGGTGTACAGGTGAGAATTGAGCTTCATCTCTAATAATTATTGCAACTCCACCCTTAGCCCTTATACTTGGTACAATGTCCTTTCGGATAATCTTATAATCCCTTAGGTGACATAATGTATTTGGTCTCAGATGGGTCTCCTGGAGACCTAAACAAAGTGGATTAAATTCGCTAATTAACTGTTTGAGTTCACAGTAATGATGAATGCACCCATTACAGTTCCATTGGATTATAGGAAACATTTTTGATAAATAAAGGGTTGTGAAACAATGTATGTTGCAATAAATTAAGGAATAATGGAACATATACGAGTTTAAAAATGTATAATAAAGTGTATAAATAAAAAGACGTTACAAGCAGATATATCACAGATAAGTAATCACAAAGTCGTGTAAAAGAAATAATAAATAAGACAAGAAAATAAATATATAAAATATCACAGAAAGTTAATCACAGGAGTTTTATTAATATTCCTCCTCATATTCGGCACCTGAATCGGTTGAGGGTGGTTTCCGCAGTTTACCCTTGGTCCACCCCACTTTACCCTTCTTCTTGGAGGACTGACTTGACACTGTAGATGCAGTGTCGTCTTCAGAAATAGATTGTTGCTTTTCAGGAGAACGTTTCCGTTTCTCCACGTTGGGAAGGACAATATCTTGTAGGGGAGCGGTTGGAACCAAGAAAGGTGGCGGTATTCCTTCTTTAAGGGGCTTTTGTAAAATGGGGGCTATTGCACCAACAAGAAGAGGCAACAGTTCTTTTGCCAGAGCTGGCACATCGACCGTGTGCTGGTGAGATTTAATGGGAGTTACTGCCTTAGCATAACTATGATTCCTATAGTGGGTGTTTGAAGAGTAATCTTCTTTTTCGCTTCTAGGTAGCTGATGTTTTCCGTTACACGTAGCTCTTGAATCGCGACTTCGTTTTTATAAATCGGACAGCTGGTCACTCGGGCAGAGTGTGGACCACCACAGTTTACACATGTAATGGGCTGTTCACATAAAGATCCGTCATGTTGTGGTTTTCCACAAACACACAGCTGCTGTTGTGATGTACACTTAGTACACTTAAAAGAGGTGTGTCCAAACTTGCTACATTTGAAGCATCTCATCGGTGGCGGGATGTATAATCTCACGTTTAAAGAATAAAAAGCCACTTTAATAGTTTTGGGTAGCATAGGTGTATTAAAAGTCAAAACGTGATTGGCTGTGTCAGCCAGTACCCAATTTCGTTTAGATTTCAAGCGTCGAACTTCTATTACCTTCTGACTTTTCAGTTCCTCACATATATCCTCTACCGTGCAGTTTAGCAAATCATAACAAAATATAACTCCTCTAGAAACATTCATAGTTTTATGTGCATAAACCTCTATTTCGAAATCACCCAATCTGATTGTGTCTAACACTTTCATTGATTGCTTGTTGGATACAGTTTCGACCAATATCCCATCTTTAATCTTCTTTATCATTCTCAGACTACCAAATATGCCATATAAGCATTTTTGTATATAAAATGGGCTAACATTATCAAAGTTAAGCCCATCCTTCCTTTTAAGGACAAGGAACCGGGGTAGAGACTCCGTCACCAAGCCATTGTGGGTTTATCAGGTTGACCCTCCTGCACCTCCATGTTTAAAGAGTTGGCACTCTGTGAAGGTTTTTTTGGGGTTTTACTCATGTTGTTCCTACGAGAATCCTCGGTAATAAAATGACAAGTAGCAGAGCCGGGATACTACAAGGGGCATTGATACTATAGGGAGGCACCTCTTTCCCCACAGGCGTTTCAACGCTTGGAGCCAGGCTTCCCCCTGGCCACGCTCAGGCTTCCCCTCGCGCAATCCCGTCAGCACCTAAAACTGACAAACGACCTTGGGATTGGGGGATTTTTTATAGAGGTTACCTTCCTCGTAACCCGGGCGGTAAAGCCAAGGCCACCCACCGCTAGCTGTACGACGTTCCCTAGCCACGCCCTACTAGAGCCTCTATTATTATTTTTATTATTGTTATTATTATTATATGTTATATTTAGAAATATCCATTTTTAACTCATTTTGCCTACTGTTATACTTAGTCATTTTTCAAAAATAATGAACTATAAAAATAATTTCAATGGTATGCGTTAAACTTCGGATTTTTTATTAACCATAAAGGATGTAAAGTACATTCTATAAATTAAACGTAGTTAGAAGTGTTCGCATAGTACATGGTACATTATCGGTAACAGACGTGGTGACAACAATTATGTAAGTCGGTGTATAAAAGCAACAAACAATACACACTACAGTTAAAATAAATAATTAATAGGAAAATGATAGCTAGAGCATGCACACTATTTGTGTTTTTTGAGGTTAGATCGCTGTTTCATGTTTCATAAGTAACTGTCGATATGGAAAATCAAACAGAATCAGAGCGAATTATTTTGGCAGTTGTACAAAAAGCTTAATCATTCGATAGTTTCTTTCGTTGTTTTCCATCGAGAAATTATTCTTATCAGTTGTAATAGATACCAAACCTTTAAATAATTATTACGTAGCTGTTTAAGTTTTTAAAAAGCATATGTTGCGCAAATTAAAATTTAAAGTATGACTGTGAATAAAAAATTCTTATTGAATGTTAGAAAAAGATTTCATTTACAAATGAGTTTTATTGTTCTCTTGTAAAATGATCAAATATGATTTTGTTTATAGATTGAATTTATTATTTCTTAAATTTATTTCTATTTCCTTCTCTTTAAATTTCTTAATTCTTAATTACTATTTGATTACAAGCTATCAAAGAATCTGTAAATTATTTTAACCTTTCCTCCACGACGACCATAAGAACCAATACAAATCATGTCAACTTTGTCACTTAATATCTGGTCTTAGAGACAGTCAATCGTCTCGAAATTTTAGAGTTACGCGTAAACGTTTAATCGAATTTAAAGAAATTCTGACTATTTGACGTTTCGTGACGTACTGCCTTGTTATGTTGGCCGCATTGAACAGGAATGTGTTAAAAGACTCATATGAATGACAGCTGTGAGTAATTGTACATGTGAACGAATATAAAAGGTTATCGATTCTACATAATTTCATAATCAGGTTTATTTTTGTCATAATAGATGGCAAAATATATAAATCAACACATATTGTAGATTAGCTGCACGTATGGTAACTTCATTTCAATTAGACTTTGATCGTTACAGTTTTTATCTCCAAATATTCTTTTAATCCTTCTTCACCTCTGAAATAAAAACATATTTGAATAACTGTAATAATTGTTTATTTCTCATAAAAAATACTCACAATTCTCTTCCAACTCCAGATTGTTTAAATCCACCAAATGGTGTTTGTGGGCCTATAGCATCATAACAATTAACCCTGTAAGTTTATTTTAAAATTGTTGAATATCCAATGTAATATACTTTACCATACTGTTCCAGCTCTAACTGATTTCGCATAAGAAAGTGCAGTGTTAATATTTGGTGTTAAAACTCCAGTAGCTAAACCATAAGTTGTATCATTTGCTCTCTTAATTACTTCATCGAAGGTATCAAATTTAAAAATGCTTTGTACTGGCCCAAATATCTGAAACATTTACAATTCTTAAGAAACTAATTTAATCGTACCGAAAATTGAAAAAGTTGTTAAATGTTCAATACGACATAGTATACAATTATGTTTAAGATCTGCAATATCTAACAGTGCATTTACTTTTTTTTAATGATGTACGTCAAAAAGGTGTTTAGCACAAATAAACAAAATTGTAAACAAATTAATTACATAATTAAGATACTTATCATAGGTATAATTAAAATATTTATTTTCGTGTATTTTATTATTTCTTTTACATAAATCTAAACGATTCGGTAACATTTTCAGTTTTCGTCCTCAGTAAACGATAATAGCTTTAAAGATTAATCGAGATGTCACAATAAATTTATGAAATATGGAAATGCACATATGAGTCTGCTCTGTAGCAATTTGATAAACGTGTTTTAGAGTAGATTACGGAGTCTACTTTTATTTTAGAAAGAAATAGCTAGATCTTTAATGAATGAAATATTATTAAACTGTCTTGAAGATAACAAATCAGAACAACTCTTGTGGACGCACGCTAACAAAGAAAACTGCCATAATCAAAGAATTAAATCAACTCAATTCAAACTCATAACTATGTCCGTTTACAACTTGAAGCTATTCAGATATATAAACACGAACAAATTTACTGTTTTTCTGTTTTGCCAAACGAAACTAGTGTGCTTCATAATACTTTTGCTATTATCTACTTATTACCGTAGGAAACATGTTATAAAGTTACATTAGCATTCAAACCATTGCAAGTATGTAACCTGTGTTAAAAACTAAAAGTCCAGCATCATCCTTATTTAATATGGATATATGTATGAATAATTGAACAAGTTTGTAGGGTTAATGTTACTTATATTTGTTTGGAAAGTTAATCACTACATCTTCAATGACCATGTTTTATATAGATATTGTTTAAATTTTCAGATTTAATTACTTCAATGTACTTTAACCTCACATCCTTAGATTAACATTAATACGCTATTTATAAATATAAAATATGCATATGATCATTAAACACATACATTTCAAAAGGTTTCATTGCCATTAGCACAATGTCTTATATATAGTTACCAATTGTCACAGAAATTTAAATAATCTTGCATTGTAACATTACAACATCTATATATTACTTTTACGCGCTGCAACATTTTTACATTAATTACCCGTCTATTAACGTTCCAAAAGTACAATCTGAAGGTGTTAATAATTTTAATTGATATTGTACACTGAAAGAATAATGTGTAGCTACGTTTAATATGATTTTAATTGTAACAACGTATGTTAAATTACTGTAATGCTGTGGTAACTTTACATATTTAATCGGTGAAGCATTTACTTCTAGAAAACACATCAGAAAACCTGAACATACCAAAAGTAAAAATTAATACGTACCCACGTTGTGACTTTTTTTAATTATAAGATACCAAAATTTAATTGGAGATTATATTCTTGCATGTTCAAGTGATTCGGATGTCTCAATAGCTTGACGTTGTAACCGACCTTAATAATGAGTTTATCTTTCAAATATCTCCATATTATCAAATTGAATGTCATGATTTAATTTTTTATTATTAAAATTCGTCCGTTGGAGGTTGTTCTAATTTGTCAACTTCAAGGCAGATTTTTTAGGCAATATTTAATTATTTAATTTAACTCTGGCTAATCTTTACTAAAATAAAAATGGATTCCGTAGTTGGCTTTTAAATACGTTTATCAAACTTTTATATAATAGCACGCTTATCTTTGCATTTTTTCTGATTTTATAAATTTATTTAGCATGTCGACTAATTTTAAAGCTATAATTTACTGAGGACGATAACTGTAATTCTTATCGAAACGCTTAAGTTCTGTAAAAGATAATTAACAAAATAAACGATTCAGAAGTAAGTAGTTTAGTTATGTGTGATAATCCTAAAAATTTACATTTTCAATTAATTACATACCTCTTCTCTTGCAATAGTCATAGTATCTTTCACATCCGAAAATACAGTTGGTTCTACAAAATATCCTTCCTTTCCTTTACGACTACCTCCAGTTTCAAGTTTAGCGCCTTCTTTTTTACCACATTCTATCAATCCTAAAATTTTCTCAAGCATTTCCTCGCTTACCTACATTTTTATTTTTATTAATCAATTAACCAATATTTAAATAAATCAATAAACCTGAGGACCTTGTTGAGTGTTTTCTAGAAAAGGATTTCCAACTTTTGTTGCTTTTGCTTTTTCCGTCGCTTTTTTAACAAACTCATCATAGATTCCAGATTGCACGTAAGTACGAGATCCCGCACAGCAATTTTGACCATGGTTAGCAAAACATGCATTATAAGCAACTTCGACTGCTTCATCGACTGAAATTGGGATAATAATATTATAAATAAATGCATGGTTCATACGCACTATCAACATCGTTAAAAATTACCAGAGGACTTTTTCCTCCAAGTTCGAGGGATACTCTTTTTAAGCAGCTTTGACCAACAGTTTCCATAATTTTATTACCGACCTGTTTAAAAGAACTGATAAGTAAAGTTACATACTGTTCTAAATATTTCTGGATCTTGGCCATCAATAAAAAATGTTTGGATAAGGCAAATGTTACAGATTACACTGTATTCGGTTTTTGAAAATATCTCATATTATAAATACTTATAATTTATGATTTCTGTCTTTCGTGTACAGGTCGTAGGTTCAAATCCTACTCGAGGTAAATTTTTTATTTATGTATTTAATAAAATTAATAATTATTTTTAATTGATTAATTAGTTTGTTGCTTACCTCGGTGGAACCAGTAAAAGCGATTTTATGTACATCAGGATGTACTACTAGAGCGGAACCTGCAGTTGGTCCATATCCGGGAACTACATTAACTACTCCTTTTGGAAAGCCTACTTCTTTCGCTAAAGCCGCGACGTATAGTGCTGATAAAGGAGTTTGTTCTGCTGGTTTGAGTACGACAGTGCATCCTGCTGCTAAAGCAGGACCCCATTTCCAGGCTAACATTACTAGTGGATAATTCCAAGGAATAATTTGACCAACTACACCAACAGGTTCTTTAAGAGTTATGGTCATAACTTCTCCATCTATAAAATCATGTTATAGAACATCTTTTATAAACTAAGGGTAATCCAACCAGTTGGTACAGTGCTCCCGTGTATCTTGTCACAGTACCCAGCGTAGTATTTTAATACATCTACTGCAAATTGGACATCGAATAATGCCGTAGTATAAGGTTTTCCATTATCCAAAGTTTCTAACGAAGCTAAATATTCTTGATCACGTGCTATTAAGTCTGCAAGCTAATTTTTTTATGCACCGAGATGTAGAGATGTATTTTTTCAGTAATTACCTTTACAATTAGTTTTCCTCTGGTCGAGGCAAACATGCTTCGCCATTCGGAGTTAAGTTCAAAAGCTGCTTTTGCAGCAGCCACTGCTTTCTCTACATCTTCCTATAAAATAAATAATTCAATTCGTAGACTTATAAACCTTTAATAAAAGATTTACATTAGTGTACATAAGAAACGTATAATTCTACTATTAGGTAGTAACCATACCAGTTAACGACCACAACATTAAAAGTTAAGAAACAATTCTAATCAAGGGGCGAATATGTGGCGGGCTAATACGAACGTAGAATTCTTGTTAAGATTCGGTTATTCTACATTATTCCAACAGTATGGTTCATAATATGTGCACGCGTTACTTTTAATTATGTCAAATCCGGAGTATTTAACGTGATTTGACATTCTCGGGCTCGACTAGAGTACGGAAAGAACTATGCAGTTATCAAATATTTCTGATGTAGCTACATATTTTAAACGTATCAAGATACCAGATCATAGATTCTCAAACAACACCTTAATTACATTCTATGCAATTTTTTATACGACACTTAATTTGGCCGCAAAACAGTGTGATTCAGTGTGGGTTAAGGAGTGGGCGTTGGTGAATGTGTGTGCATGTCTGTGCATATGTGTGCATGTCTTGGTATGTGTGTGTGTGTATGTGTGTGTGTGTGCGTGTGTGTGTATGTCTGGATAAGAGTACGCGAGTTTGTGAATGCCGAAATGTGAGTGTGTACGTGTGTGTGTATGTTCCTGTGAGTATGAGAGAAAATGTTTGCGTGTATGTGCATGTGCATGCGTAAATGTATGTGTATGTGTATGTGTATGTGTATGTGTATGTGTATGTGTATGTGTATGTGTATGTGTATGTGTAGTGTATGTGTTGTATGTGTATGTGTATGTGTATGTGTATGTAGTGTATGTGTATGGTACGTGTATCGTGTACGTGTACGTGTACCGTGTACGTGTACGTGTACGTGTCACGTGTACGTGTATGCGTGTACGTGTACGTGTACGTGTACGTGTACGGTACGTACGTGTAGCGTGTACGTACGTACGTGACGTGTACCCTGTACGTGTGTACGTGTTACGTGTTCGTGTACTGTACGTGTGACGTACGTGTACGTGTACGTGTACGTGTACGTGTAGCGTGTACGGTGCGTGTCGCCGTGTACGTGTACGTGTACGTGTACGTGTCACGTGCACGTGTCGTACGTGTACGTGTACGTGCACGTGTACGTGCACGTGTACGCGTACGTGACGTGTACGTGTCGTACGTGACGTACGTGTCGTGTACGTGACGTGTACGACGTACGTGTACGTGTACGTGCGCGTGACGGTCGTACGACTAGTCGTACGTGCGTGACGTGTGCGTGCGTGTACGTGTACGTGCTGTACGTGCGTGACGTGTCGTACGGTACGTGTCGCGTGTGACGTCGCACGTACGACGTGTACGTGTCGACGTGTACGCGTGACGTCGTGTGTCGTACGTGTTACGTGTCACGTACGTACGTGTACGCTGTACGTGACGTGTCGTGCGTACGTGTACGTCGTACGTGTCGTGACGTGTACGTGTACGTGTACGTGTACGTGTCGTACGGTACGTGTACGCGTCGTGACGTGTACGTGTACGTGTACGTGTACGTGTGACGTACGTACGTGTACGTACGTGTACGTGCGTCGTGACGTCGTGACGTCGTGCGTGTACGTGACGTACGTGTGACGTGTACGTGACCGTGTCGTGACGTGTACGTGTACGTGTACGTACGCGTGCGTGACGTGTACGTGCTGACGTGACGGTAGTCGTACGTGTACGTGTACGTCGTACGTGACGGTGTACGTGTACGTGCGTGTGACGTGTACGTGTACGTCGTACGTGTACGTGTACGTGTACGTCGTACGTGACGTGTCTACGTGTACGTGTACGTGTACGGTGCGTACGTGTACGTGTACGTGCGTGTCGTGGTGTCGTGTACGTGTACGTGTACGTGTACGTGACGTGGTACGTGCGTACGTGTGCGCTGTACGTGTACGTGTCGTCGTCGTACGTGCGCGTGTACGTGACGTGCACGTGTGTACGTGTACGTGTACGTGTACGTGTACGTGTACGTGACGTGTACGTGTACGTGACGTGACGTGTACGTGCGTGACGTGCTGACGTGTCGTCGTACGTACGTGTACGTGTGTACGTGTACGTGACGTACGTGACGTGTACGTGCGTGTACGTGTACGTCGTACGTGTACGTGTACGTGACGTCGTACGTGTCGTGCGTGCGTGTACGTGTACGTGTACGTGACGTGTACGTACGTGACGTGTCGTACGTGACGTGTACGTACGTGTACGTGTCGTGTACGTGTACGTGTACGTGTCGACTGCGTGTACGTGACGTGACGTACGTGACGTGTCGTCGTACGTGACGTGACGTGCGTGTACGTGCGTGCGTGTGCGTACGTGCGTGTACGTGTACGTACGTGTACGTGTACGTGTACGTACGTACGTACGTGTACGTGTACGTGTACGTGTACGACGTGCACGTGTCGCGTGTACGTGTACGTGCGTGCGTGTCGTGTACGTGTACGTCGTGTACGTACGCGTGCACGTTACGTGTACGTGTACGTGTACGTGTACGTGTACGTGTACGTGTACGTGTACGTCGTGTACGTGACGTGTACGTGCGTACGTGACGTCGTGACGTGCGTGTACGTGTAGCGTCGTACGCGTGTACGTGACGTACGTGTACGTCGTACGTGCGTACGGTACGTGCTACGTACGTGCACGTGCTGACGTGTCGTGCGTGACGTGTCGTTACGTGTACGTGTGCGTGTACGTCGTGCGTGTACGTCGTACGTGTACGTCGTGCGACGTGTACGTGCACGTGACGTGTACGTGTACGTGTACGTGACGTGACGTGTCGTACGTGTACGTACGTGTGCCGTGCGTGTCGTGTCGTACGTGCGTGTACGTCGTACGTCGTGACGTGTACGTGTACGTGTACGTCGTGACGTGTACGTGTACGTGTCGTCGTTACGTGTCGTGTACGTGTACGTCGTACGTGCGTACGTACGTGTACGTGTACGGTACGTGTACGTGTACGTGTACGTACGTTACGTGTGTACGTGTAGTGTAATGTCGTGTACGTGTACGTGTACGTGTGTGTGTGTGTGTGTGTGTGTGTGTGTCTGTGCGTGTATGTGTGTGTGTGTGAGTGCGCGCGCGTGTGGGTGTATGTGTGTGAGTGTGTGTTTTATTTTACTTATAGCGTTCCCGAACAAGCTAAGATTTGCCTAACGGCTAAAGCACTCAGGAACACGGTGCGTTTTAGGGATATTGTTAGGCCGCCGAGAAATGAATCAATTGACTTAAGTCAAAGTTTGGGGGAAAACAGGAACTGGGTAGTGCATTCCACGATTAGGTTGTCGTGTGGAATAATGTAAATCGAGCCCGTTTAATGTGACACTTAATTTTGAGTCCGTAATTATGGTGTGAATGGGCAAACCGAGTATTCTTAACGAAGATGGTTGGGAAGGTATTAAGGAGTGTATTTCGGAGACACACTTGCCATGGTAATAGCGATATAACAAGAGATAACAAGATATAGCAAGAGGCTGTAAGTCATTTATAACCCTTATAGCTCTTTTTGGATGCGGTTTACCGTATCAAAGGCATATTAGGGATCACTGACCTAGAGGTGGGAGTTGTATTCCAGATGAGGTCGAATTTGAACCTTATACAGTAAAAGGAGTTGTTGCGGTGAAAAGTACTGTTTAGATTTGTATAGAAAGCCCTGTTTACGGGCAGCTGTGTGTGTGGTGCGTGCATGCGTGCATGCCTGCGTTTGTGTGTGTGTGCGTCAATGCGTGCGTGCGTATGGGGATGCGTACGTGCGTAAGTATATATGCGCGTATGTGTGTGTTGGTCTGGATGTATGTTTAGTATCCATTATAAATATTTCGTATTTAGCTTGCTTCATTTTTTATTAGAGGTGAAATTCAGCGACGGAAAGAGGCGGTTCATTATGAATAGTTTTTGGTTTTTATCAAATAGTTCTCATATAGCTGCATATTTTAAACGTACCAAGATACCAGAAGATATATTTTCAAAGAATACATTAATTAGATTCTATGCAATTTTTTAAACGACACTTAATTTGGCCGAAAAAAGTTCCACCTGCGTACGTGTGTGCGTGACTATATGTATGTGCATCAGTGTGGATGCAAGTGTGGGGTTGGGTAATATTGAATGTTATTTAGCGAGTTCTTAAAGAGAACAGTTCTTCTTCCTGTATCAAACTTGTGCAAGCTGCGCTTTAATGCGTAGAAGAATCAGATAATTTCTGGATTTATTTCATCCATCGACGAAAGTCGAATTTATATGTGTTCTACAGTATAAGGCATGAATGATTTTTGTTTCAGTATTTAAAACTTGCTTTACTTTCAGCCATCACCACAGTTATCTTGTAATTTAAAGTTACATACTTTCAGGAAAATACTTTAAATATCTCGATATCTAAACTTTGGTTACGAACATAAGGTTATCACGGAATTTCTATTTATATTCTTCGTGAAGGTAATGTATTCATAGGGGTTACTTGTGTCTTATTTTGATAAATTACAGCGGTTACACTTCAACTTCGAATTCTACTTCTACGTTTACTTTTATTTCTACTACTACTTCACTCTGAGGGTAACTCAGACAAACATAAATGTAGTTTTAGTCGTTGAATAACTGCATACACAATTAGATAGATTGCTAGCTGCTTCTCACGTTTGCTGAAATGCCACATTGACTGGAAAGTGCCTTAATTAATACTACTGAATATCACGAAGATCTCTAACTCCGACAACAGGAATAATTCAAAAGCTAAGTTAAAATATAATTATATGCCTATGTGTGTGAATGCAAATACTCTTTTAAATTCTGTAAATGTACAGCTTGCCTTACCTTGTCATATGTTCACTTAAAATAATTATTTCACTTTAAAATTTAATATAATATTTAATATTTTTAAAACAAAGTCAATATTACACCATTTTGATTTATTCATAGATATTATTTCTTTCTGTAAGCATAGGTTATCCACAGGTAAATGCATTTATCGTCGAGCTCTATATATTATTGTTGTGTAATTAATAACATGTTGCAATAGTCGTCTCATTGGGAGACTAATGTATTATTGACTGTTAATGTTTAACTAATTTATTATTTGGTTTTTATTATTGTACAGGGTGGCCAACTAATAATGAGAGGTACTGTATCTGGGAAACTATCCATCGTAGAGGCTTGCGAAATAAAAGGTTGCTACTAAAACGGCCAATACAAAAACCTGTTTCTAAAATGGCCGCTAGGGGGCGTAACTGCAATCTTGAATCTAAAAAAGTGATGTTTTTGTGAATTCTGCTATATTAACCTAATAAAAAATAACTGATCTTTAAAGTCGAGGATAATCTGAACTTTTTTTGTTTGGAACTTTTTGACGTATGTCTAAAAATAAAGTGGTGAGGGGTATTCAAAGGTTTCCTTAAATAACCCCTTGTATCTTCGAAACGGCTAAGCCGATTTTAACAAACTTGTGCGCGTTGAAATGAGCTATTCTTGGGCTACAAATGTTACAATATTTGAAGTTTTGTTAGAGTCAGATGCCCTCGCTAGAGGACTTTGTTCGACATTCCGACAGAAACGGTTAATTTTCGCAAAAAAATTAAATGCATTGGTATGACATTTTTCATTAACAAGTAGCTAAATGATGCCTAAACAAGCTCGCGAAAACCGCATCTCAATATCTTGTTCCTAACCTAAAATATCGGCCAAAGAAAACTTTATAAAACCTTAAAATTTTTTTTTTTTAAACTTTATTTTTCTGGAATTGTTTCTATTATGTAAGTTGTGACCCTAAAAAGGACCGATTTAAAGGAGGAACGTTTTTAATGCTCCCGTAAATGCTCGAAATGCTGACCATCACTCTATGTATTGCTGAGGCCTCTTATGGGTAGACAAAACTGCAGCTTCAATTTCGGCTCTGAATAGGTCACCTAGAAATTGCGATTTTCAATGTTTGTAAATTTATACACCAGAATAAAATCACCCTTTTTAAAATTAATACGGGTAAGCAATGCTAAAAGTGATACGAAAGGCCTATTTTTCGTTCTACATATATACCATTCTTTCCTTTCTCTCTCTAACCTCAATGTTTCCTACGCGTCCAAGTGCCCTGCAGCTACTAGTCGAGGTGCCCTTCCCCCATCTCTTCCTATTCTAATTTCCTTTTTTTTTGCATACGTGCTCAATAGCGGTGCACGTTGCAATGTCTGCATGCGTGTGTGTGGGAGTGGGTCTAAGTATGAATCTGGATATACGTGTGGGTGCAGGGTTGGGATGCGTGTGTGTTCGTCCTTGCGAGTGAAAGCGTGTGTTTGTGTGTGTTTCTTAATCCAAAGTCAAATAAGCAGTAGAAACTGTTTCATGGATATTTTTATAGAAGCGAGCGGCTTTGTAATTTTTTGTTTCATTTTACCATCAGATGCCAATTGACTTCTATCTAACGTGAAGGTTTAAATCTGACATAAATTATTGTTGTTTTCACAACAATGTTGCCAATTTTCGTTATGGACGTATTGTATATTTGTATGGTATACTGTGGCAATAGACTGGATTTTATTAACTATAGAAATCTTTCTACTTAATGGAAAGTAATATTTTGTGTTTGAAATGCGCAAATATAATAGTAGTTAAAATATATGTGATATTGCAAAAAAACCACATATTTTTACTGTTTCGTACTCGTAATTCAGCACTGCGCGGACTACAATTTTCCGTCATTTGGCTTACCATGGGTTTTTGTTCGAAATATCGTATAAAAATACTTAGCATACATTTTTCAATTGTTTAAAACATTGTAATTTAATTATAATTGCAAAATGTAAAATGAACGGGTTGTAAGCCCTAAATTTTATCTTAATTTACGTTTTTCACACCCCGAATGTTACTTTCCAATCGGCGGCGTAAATATGTGTATGGTTTATAAAATAGTGTCATTATCTGCCAGTCTATAATTATATTAAAAAAAGGTATCATTTCATTTCTTTTAATTTTCAGGTTGTATGTTGCTTCACACCAGATATTTTCCTTTTTGGCGTTTGCTTTATTATCGAGCCTAGATTTAATATTGTAAAGGCTGGCAGAATCTTTAATTACTTATTTTTTCAGTCAGAAATAATTACATTCTACATTCTCAAACTGTTGCATATAACGGATTCCGTTTGAAGGTAATTATCTTCCGTCCCCTCTTGTGTAAGAGAGATATTTTGTATATTTTTCCACGCACATGTGGGAAGCTCATTTTTTTCTGTCTTAACAAACGAGTATTCATTGTAAATGGTTACACCATAAAAATGTTTGTATTGAAGTGGTTTATATCTTTGAATTGTGTCCGCTCGTTTTCTTTCGCCACAAGGTACCTGTATTCTAACTTAAGAGCTTTAGTCTTTACTAAATGTGCTAATCTAATTTTTCTTAGAGGACAATACATTCAAGAGAGACCAGTTCTATTTCTTTGACTACATATGGCATATGTGTTCGTTAGCTCTCTTTCTTAAAACTTGAGGAATAGTATTATTTGCAGAGACCAGTTTTGTCTTCTGTGTAGCTATATTTTTAGGTAGCGCGAAATGGGCTTCTATTTTGGAGTAAAATTGTTCTCCTGATTTAACGCAATATTTCTGCACAATGTGTATGTATTTGTAATCTTCTACAATCTTCATAGAATTAATAAGCAGATAGTTAAAGTTAAATGAAGAAACAACATAATTTATTATTTTTCCCTTTCCTTGGTATTTTCTGGTAGGCTTAATTGCATGCGTTTTGACTCTCTTGTATTCTTGTTCGCATTGTAACCAATTATTAAACACAATTCAACAGCTGTGTTGGTTACTAGTAAATTTTCCAATTTAACATCCAGCAGTTCGAATTTACACTATACGCACACTAGGATATATTGCTCGCAAATATTTTCCAAGCACTATTTCCGATTGTCGTTTTGATACCCTTAGCCAAACTTATTATTCTTTGATCCCCAACCGTTAGGCGAATGTTCGAAAAAATGCAATTTTTTTAAATTTTATGTATGTAAATGTTCCCTGGACTTCGGCCCAAAGCACGGTGTCGGCAAATAACAAAAGATTTCGCCAAATCAACCTCGTATGTACAGGGTAGCCAAATTTCGATGTTTTAATAAGGAATCTCGTAAACTATAGTTCTAATGAAAAATGAACCTCGCATCCTCGATCTATTGTTTGAGAAAAACTCAATGGTGCATTTCAAACTTGGTCTTTCCTCAGCATCTGCAATATTATAGTTTTTTGTGCTTGGTTGGTTAAAGGTCTCATGATGTATGAGATTTTTTTTAATCGTTTAATAGAATTATAAGACTGTCTTATTTCCGGGTAACGATTAAAATGTAATTCACTCATAAATTCAGAATTATTATTACTTTGAATAAAACATTCTAACATATCAAACTTGCCATTACTTTCAAAAGCCATATCTTGCACTTTTAAAGTGATAATAAACAATCAAATTAAATTGCCAGTTTTGTAAGAACGCAATGACAGATAGTAAAGATGAATAATTTGAACCCACATGACATATATAATTGGAATCAGAAAAAAATAGTGATTTCTTGATGTCACAACCAACTACGCGTTCCATATAAAAAAATACAACTTTATGCAATAACTCCAATTTCAAGAATATTTTTAATGAATTGACTACACCACTGCATACGTGTCAAAAAAGTGCCTAATAACATAGAAATTATTTTTTTTCTATTTTCATAATAAGCGAGATATGGCCATAAAATGAAAACTCTAGAATATGAATTTTTTGCTTATAGCAATAAATAAAATAAATAAATAAATAAATAAAAGACGTTAGCCAAATTTGAAATGCACCATTGAGTTTTCCTCAAAAATAAGAGATCGTGGATGCAAGGGTCATTCTTTGATACGAACTATAGCTTACGAGATTCCCTATTAAAACTTTTGGCCGCCCATTAAAGTTCCTTAATAAAAAGGTTGCAAAAGTAAAAATAGTACATTAAGTACTACGATTAATATACTTCACGATTGTTAAATTAAATTAAAAATACTGTTGCACATTTCTACCTCTTCAAATCTGGACATCATTTTTAATGGGTTTTGTCAATCCCGTATAAGCATTGTGACTGAGATACTAGAAAGTATCATCTAACAGCACGTGAGGAGAAAGAAGTACTTGTATTCCATGGCAAAAATATTTGTTATTTGCACTACACTAGAATATGTGATGTTAAACGGTCTTTTCATAATCGGACCGTATAGATTTCTTCAAATAAAACTTCAAACCCAAAAAATGATAAGGAAAGGAAGCTGAAAGAGAAGTTTAATTAGCACATACACAAAGACACACAGATAAGATATTAATTACTTAGTAAATAATGTGTATATCGAATAATCAAATATAAATGTAGAGTAACTTTCAAACAAACCCCAAAAATAATTGTTTATTCGCAATAAATCTCACCGATAGATTTTTATAGAAATAAAACTAAACCATTTAATAATTAATTAATAATGTTGATAAATAAAGTTAACTAACATAATTTACTGTAACCTAAAGAATACATCACTAACATAAAAATAGGTTCTGGCCCTGTTGCCACTACTAAAGTTAGGATTAAAAAAATAATTTGAAAACAAACAAAATATTTAAGAGGAACTTAAGCTAGCAACAATTTAAGTCCGCAGAAATCAGGTTGACATTGTAGTAAGTAGTTAAATGTAAAGTCAAATATTTATAGGATCCAGTAGTAAGCAGAAAGTTCGTAAACCGTTGAGCTCCAGGTAGGCGTAATATACCAACTAGATATTTAGCTCATATTAATTTAAATCAAAATAAACCTCACTCGGTGTGTTATCATCTGTATACAAAGCGTTAATAAAAAAAGGTAAATAATTGTAGCACAAGGGTTTCTTCCTATTTAAAAAGATTATAAATATACAGCAAAAATTTACAAAAAAAATTAATCACATAAAGGGTAATGTGACATTAAGCTAGCCACTCAACAAGACGGCAAAATTGATATATGTCAGTCAAACTAACTACACATGAGCAAAGCGTGACTATATGGTAGAGTTTACAATTACACATAGATTAAATACAAACAGTATACGTATACAAATGGAATATAGGTAAGTAATTTTGTATTTAACACAGAGAAGGTTAAACAAAGTTTTAATAATATTTTAGGTACTCGTTCAACGAGAAGTCTGTATCATGCTATTTAGTTTTTACTTGATAAACATATAAAATAATTAGTTATTGGTAGAACCTGTAAGTTTCAGCACTTATAGGGTTTTAGTTCATAAAATAAGGCTGCTTAAATATGCTTAATTAAACACAAAATTAATAAATTGGAATTTTACAGGTTTTTGGGCCTTCATATCTCAGGAGGAACTAAATCAATTTCTTTGCTTTAACTTGCATTAGAAAGAGAAAATTTTTCTCTAGTAGGCATGAGAATATTGTGATGGTATTTTTTTTTGTATAGAGGAGAAAATGCAAATTCATTTTAATTAATTTGCATCTACGTACATATTTTAAGGCATATATAAGCATAAATAAATAGCATTAGGAGAAAATTGTAAGCTTGCGTTGGAACAAGGTGGCTGTCCCGTTACCAATTTAACTTAAATTGGCAACCCCAATGCCTAGGCGCCACGCCCGATAGCCAGGTAAGGCTAGCCACTGGTGTGTTTTTTAACACAGATTCCCAAGCTTCATTTTATTGGGCGTCTTAATAGATCGCAAGCCATAATAAATGGGTAACTTGCCTGAGGTTCCCAAGCCTTATTTTATTGGGTGTCTTAATGGATCCCAAGCCATAATACATGGATAACTTGCCTGAGGTTCCCAAGCCTCAATTGGGTGTCTTAATGGATCCCAAGCCATAATAAATGGGATCCACTAAAACATCCAATAAAGTGACGCTTGGGAAACTAAGAAACCCACCCGTGGATGGATTTGCCTGGCTATCGGGCGTGAGCCCGTGGCGTTGGGGTTGCCAATTTAAGTTAAATTGGTAGTGGGCAACCACTATGGACCAACGTAAGCTTACAATTTTCTCATAATGCTATTTATTGACACTTATATATGCCTTAAAATATATACGTAGATGCAAATTAATTAAAATTAGTTTGCATTTTCTCGTCTATACAAAAAACCACAATCACAAAAATCTCATCCCTACTAGAGAAAAATTTTTCTTTCTAATGCAAGTTAAAGCAAAGAAATTGATTTAGTTTCTCCTGAGATATGAAGGCTCAAAGACCTGTAACATTCCACCTTTAAGTTTTATAGAGCATGTTTAAGCAGCTTTATTTTATAAACTAAAAGCCTATGAGCGCTGAAACTTTTAGGTTCTACTAATAACTAATTATTTTACATGTAAGAACTAAAAATGATAATTTACTGCTGAATTATATCAGTTTTAATTTCAAGTTATTTGTGTCGGATTCCATTTTATCTCATTTTTGGTCATCAATAACAGAAAAGATACTTCACTGAGCTTTGTCAAGCTCTGGATTTAAATTAAGCACAAAAGTTGTCTAGACATTATCAAATATAAAGATGATGTAATATTTACCTTACTAATAACGTTTAAAGTTAGCGAATTGTTTTGCGCGAAACGCACGCGGTTTTGGGGGCTCTCATTCAGACCTATATTACTACCTCAGTTTTTGGTTTGAGAGTCTGAAACTTTGCTCGTTAGTTTTATAAGTTCTAGTATCTGCAAAATTTTGGAGCCAGCCCGCCCGCGCGCGAACGCGAGCGGCGAACGGCGAACGGCTAACGGCTAACGGCTAACGGATAACGACTAGACGGCTAACGGCGAGCGGCGAACGGCGAACGGCGAAAGGCGAAAGGCGAAAGGCGAACGGCGAAAAGCGAAACGCGAAACGCGAAACGCGGGGCATGGGACACGGGACTCGGGACCCGGGACACGAGACACGAGACACGAGAGACGAGACACGAGACACGAGACACGAAACACGAAACACGAAACACGAAACACGAAACGCGAAACGCGAAACGCGAAACACAAAACACAAAACACAAAACACAAAACACAAAACACAAAACACAAAACACAAAACACAAAACACAAAACACAAAACACAAAACACAAAACACAAAACACAAAAACAAACACAAAACACAAAACACAAAACACAAAACACAAAACACAAAACACAAAACACAAAACACAAAACACAAAACACAAAACACAAAACACAAAACACAAAACACAAACAAAACACAAAACACAAAACACAAAACACAAAACACAAAACACAAAACACAAAACACAAAACACAAAACACAAAACACAAAACACAAAACACAAAACACAAAACACAAAACACAAAACACAAAACACAAAACACAAAACACAAAACACAAAACACAAAACACAAAACACAAAACACAAAACACAAAACACAAAACACAAAACACAATACACAAAGCACAAAACACAAAACACAAAACACACCCACAAACACAAACACAAACACGAACACGAACACGAACACGAACACGAACACGAACACGAACACGAACACGAACACGAACACGAGCACGAGCACAAGCACGAAGACGCACACGAACACGAACACGAACACGAACACGAACACGAACACGAATACAAACACAAACACAAACACAAACACAAACACAAACACAAACACAAACACAAACAAACACAAACACAAACAAACACAAACACAAACGCAAACAAAGATAAACAAACACAAACACAAACACAAACACAAACACAAACACAAACACAAACACAAACACAAACACAAACACAAACACAAACACAAACACAAACACAAACACAAACACAAACACAAACACAAACTCAAACACACACGCACACACCCTTATACACGCAAACACGCACACGCTTACACGCGCACATGCACACACGCACACACACGTACACACGCACACACGCACACACGCACACACGTCCACACGTACACACGCTCACACGCACACACGCACACGCACGCACATGCACAGACGCACACGCGCACACGCGCGCACACGCACATACGCACATACTCACACACGCACACACGAACACGTACACACACACACACACGCACACACGCACACACGCACATACGCACATACGCACACACACACACTCACACACACGCCCACACACGCACAAACGCATACACGTGCACGTGCACACACGCACACACGCACACACGCACACACGCACACACGCACACACGCACACACGCACACACGCACACACGAGCACACGCACACACGCACACACGCACACACGCACACACGCACACACGCACACACGCACACACGCACACACGCACACACGCACACACGCACACACGCACACACGCACACGCGCACACGCACATGCACATACGCACACGCGCACACGCGCGCACACGCACATACTCACACACGCACACACGAACACATACACACACACGCACACACGTACACACGCACACACGCACACACGCACATACGCACATACGCACACACGCACACACCCACACGCCCACACACGCACACACGCATACACGTGCACGTGCACACCCGCACACGCGCACACACGCACATGCACAGACGCACACGCGCACACGCGCGCACACGCACACACGCACACACGCACATACGCACATACGCACATACGCACACACGCCCACACACGCATACACGTGTACGTGCACACACGCATACACGTGCACGTGCACACACGCACACGCACACGCGCACACACGCACATGCACAGACGCACACGCGCACACGCGCGCACACGCACATACGCACATACTCACACACGCACACACGAACACATTCACACACACGCACACACGCACACACGCACACACGCACACTCGCACATACGCACATACGCACACACGCACACACTCGCACACGCCCACACACGCACATGCACACACACACACTCCCACACACGCACACGCACACTCGCATGCACGTGCACGTGCACACACCCACACGTGCACGCACGCACATACGCACTCACGCACACACGTACACGACTACTTCAAGTATTGTCTTTAATTTCTCTCTCAATCTCCCAATGTTTAACAAATGAAGTCATACAAATGTTTAAGAATTTTAGAAAAATGTTTCAGACGAATTCTGTTTGCATAAATTGTAAGAAAACAACAACTTTGGCATATTTTTTTTTATTTTTGCTCTGAAAATTAAGTTTGAAGGATTGACTAATCACATACATAAATTATCAATTGTTAGTAGTTCAGATATAAAAAATATTTTGTTTTGTTATATAACTGGTTTTAGTGTTCTTTTGAAAGCTTCGTACCTTGAAGGTTTTAAATAATTTGATAAATAGTACAGGAAACAAAATCAAATAACTTCGAGCGATAATTTTTGGAGGGCAGGGATACTATTTCGAAAAGCATATTAACTTATTATTCAGAAAATTTCAGATAATCTATCTCTTAATGATAACCTTTTATTAATTTAATTTTTTTTCCAATCACCACACCACACTATAAATTTTTGATGTTTCTATTTAAAAAGCGACAAACTAAACGATAAACATTCCCACAAATATTATTAACATCTTTATTGAAACCAAAATAATTTAATACAATAGGCGCAAAAAATAAGATGGCAATTAAATTTTAAGTTTCAAAAGTTAAATTTATAACATTTAACGTGATATGATTACCATCATTATTAACTATTACCTTAAAAATTGTACCCAATAAATCGTAGTCTAAAGAATGTGCAACTGATTACGAAAAAACCAATTTTTCCTAAAATATTTGTATTACAATACGTGTTCATAGGACGTATCTTCTGTACCAATGTTTGCAGTTTATAGATAAATCCCAGAATTTTTTTCAGTTTAAGTGTAACATTTTACTACTATTTTAATTATTTGCTTGAGACCAAAGACTATTTCGCCAGGATAATGATAAAGAAGACCTTATTTCATATTTGTAACGAATAAGAAAATTGACTAATCAATCATGCGTATTTAGTTGTATGTAAATGATGTGATTATGTCCAAAATATTTTTTATTTTGCTACTCTATCTCGTTTAAAGCTAGCCTTGAACAAAATTAGGTGCAGGTAACAGTAATTTCGTTATTATCAAATGATTAAGCAAAATAGTATCTACTTATTATCTTTAACATACCTTGTTATGATGAAAATAGGATATTATATCACCAAATCCTTGTACTATGATTTACTTAAGAATTTATATAATTTTATCATATTACAGATTACGTTCGTGTCGTATTGCTGCAAAATTTTTTGGTTTTGCTTTCGAAACTACATCTATGTAGGTATAGTAGGGTGGGTAATCGCATTTTTAGTTTTTAATTAAGAACGCCAAAATATTTTCTTATTGATACAATACCTTATCAGCTTCTGCGATGTCTATTATTTTTTTTCCTGTGGTTGGGTTGATGACTGGAAACGTTTTTTTGCTAACAGCATCAACAAATTCATTGTTTATGAAAAGCTGAAAAATACCTATTACTTATTTCCGAATGCTACTTAACAATATAAGCTAAATTTACTACAATGCTGCATACCTGAGTGTATTTAATAGTAGGATTTGATTTATCAGCCATCGTACCTTATTGAGTCTTGTTTGACTTGAAACTGATTTAAAAATGGTAATCATGTTTGTAGACGTAATTGATAATAATACGATTATATTAAATGAGAGGGGGTAAACAAGTTGAAATCATTTTTTAAAAGTACATACTGTATTACGTATACAAACAAACTAAACTTGCTAGTAGAAAGCATGTTGTCAAAGTAAGCCGACTAGTCAGTAATAATGACCGAAGTATGCTACTAACCTTAAAGAGAAAAAAATGGACTCTAATTACGAAACTGTACTCTGAACCTTAAAGAAATATCTTGCCAGCACATAACTTTCTTATGACGGTGTTGCAAACATACGGGCAAAAGAGTCAGAAAACAATTATTTCTAACTCGTTCATACATCCTATTATATTAAATTTACAAGAAGGAAGTCTTGTTTTTTACGTACACCTAAGCAATTTAAAAATTATAAAAATGTACGTTAAAAACCTTTTTGATTGAGCAAAAATGTAAATATTGTATGGACCAAACTGACATTTCCTACCTGTATGCGGTATAATTTTTAAATTGAAGTTCCGTATAAGTTATTAAACAAAATAACGTGTACATTTTTAACTCATTAATGCAAATGATCACTCAATTAATTAAATTGGTTTTTAAATTTTATTTGGTTTCGTATGAAAAAGTTAAGATTAACTTATATAAAATAATACGCAATTTGTGCCATACATTAGTTAATTTTTTAAATATTCACGAGAATTGCTATAGATTATTTAGATTTTATGTCATTAAGAAGACTTACCTAAAATTTAATAAAATTAATGGTATTCGAGATATTCACAAAGCTTACTATAAAACACACACACACAAACATCAAATTAAAAATGATCTAGATGTTTTCAAAAACGCGAAAAAACGTGTTAAATCCGTTGAAAACTCAAACGACACAAGATGATACGAAGAACAGAATAAAAGAAGCATTCCAGAGTATTAATGTAGAAATAATAAGAAATGTATGTCGATCGTTTGAAGATCGACTGTCATGCTGTATTGATGTATTCGTTGGAAATTTTAAACATGTATTATCAGATTAATTAATTTTATTAGAATTTTGTTTTAACAACTAAGGTTTTTTAATTTTTTATAACTATTGGTCACACTTTCATTCGTCCACTGCTAACTTGGTATAATCTTTTTTAAATCTCAGAAATTAATCATTTTAGCTGTAGGGACTGCTTAGTAGAAATGAAAGATATTAAGTGCATTTTCACTTTAAAAGAAAATACGGGGTGATTCATTTGAAAAAAATGATAAAATCATGGGTTCAGATTTGGCTTGCCCTATATTAAATTGTTGCAATATTATAAAAACAGCACTCATTTAAAACTGGAGCAGTGTCAAAAATGTATGCCTGTAAACAGTCAATGTCAAAGTCTCTCTTCTCTTCTCTCCTTCTCTCTCTCTCTCTCTCCTTTCTCCTCCTCTCTCCTCTCTCTCTCTTCTCTTTCTTTCTCTCCTCTCTTCTCCTCTCTCTCCCTCTCTCTTTTCTCTCTTTCTCTTTTCTCTTCTCATTTTCTCCTTCTCTTTTTCTCCCTTCTCTCCCTCTCCTCTCTCTTTTCTCCTCCCTCTCTCTCTTTCTCCCTCTTCTCTCTTTCTCCCTCTCCCTCTCCCTTCCTCTCCCTCTCCCTCTCCCTCTCCTCTTTTCTCCTCCTCTTCTCCCTCTTTCTCCCTCTCCCTTCTCTTCTCCCTTTTTCTCCCTCTTCTCCCTCTCTCCCTCTTTTTTTTTTTTTTTTCTCCTTTTTCTCTCCTCTTTTCTCCTCTTCTTCTCTTCCCTCTTCTTTTCTCTCCCTCTCCTCTCCCTTTCTTTCTTTTTTTTTTCCTCTCCTCCCTCTTTTCTTTTCTTTTTCTCTCTCCTTCTCCTTTCTTTTTTTTCTTCTTTTCTCCCTCTTCTCTTCTTCTTTTTTCCTCCTTTCCTCTCCTCTCTCTTCTTCTCCCTCTCCCTCTTCCTCTTTTCTTTTCTCTCCTCTCCTTCTCTCCTCTTTCCTCTCCCTCCTCTCTCTCCTCTTTTCTTTCTCCCTCTCCTTTTCTCCTCTTCTTCTTTTTTTTTTTTCTCCTCTCTTTCCCCTCTTTTCTTTTCTCCTCTTCTCCCTTCTCCTCTTCTCCTCTCTTCTCCCTCTTTTCATTTCTCCCTTCTTTCTTCTTTCTCTCCTTCTCTCTTTCTCCTTTCTCCTCTCCCTCTCTCCCTCTCTCTCTTCTTTTCTCTCCTCTCCCTCTCTCTTTTCTTTTTCTCCCCTCCTCTCCTCTTTTTCTTCTTTTTCTTTTTTCTCCTCCTCTTTTTCTTCTCCTCTCCCTTCTTCTTTTCTTCCTTCTCTTCTCTCCTTTTTCTCCTCTCCCTTTCCTTCCTCTCCCTCTTTTCTTTTCTTCTCTTTCCCTCTCCTTCCTCTTCTTCTTCTCCCTCTTCTCCTCTTCTTCTTCTCCCTTCTTTTTTCTTTTTTTTTCTTTTCTCTCCTCTTTTTTTTCTTTTCTCTTCTCTTTTTTTTCTTTTCTCCCTTCTTCATTTCTCCCTCTCCTCTCCTTTTCTTTTCTTTCTCATCTACTTCTCCGTCTCCGTCTTTTTCGTCTTCTCCGTCTTTCTCTTCTCCTCTCATCTTTTCTGTTTCTAATTGTTTCTTCTGTCTATCTATTTCTTCGTCTTTTCTTTATCTTCATCTCTCCTCTCCATCTTCTTCTCATCTCTTCTTCTGATGCTCCTCATTTTTTGTCTCGTCTTTCTGTTCTTCTTTTTTTTTTTTTCTTTTCTCTTCTTCTTTTCTTTCTCTTCTCCCTCTTCTTCTTTTTTTTTTTTTTTTTTTTTTTTTTTTTTTTCTTTTTTTTTTCCTCTTTTTTTTTTTTTTTTCTTTTTTTTTTTTTCTTTTTTTTTCTTTTTCTTTTTTTTTTTTTTTTCTTTTTTTTTTTTTTTTTTTTTTTTTTTTTTTTTTTTTCTTTTTTTTTTTTTTTTTTTTTTTTTTTTTTTTTTTTTTTTTTTTTTTTTTTTTTTTTTTTTTTTTTTTTTTTTTTTCTTTTTTTTCTTTTTTTTTTCTTTTTTCTTTTTTTTTTTTTTCTTTTTTTTCTTTTTTTTTTTTTTTTTTTTTTTTTTTTTTTTTTTTTTTTTTTTTTTTTTTTTTTTTATTTTTTTTTTTTTTTTTTTTTTTTTTTTATTTTTTTTTTTTTTTTTTTTTTTTTTTTTTTTTTTTTTTTTTTTTTTTTTTCTTTTTTTTTTTTTTTTTTTTTTTTTTTTTTTTTTTTTTTTTTTTTTTTTTTTTTTTTTTTTTTTTCTTTTTTTTTTTTTTTTTTTTCTCAGTAGTATACTATATTCTCATTTTCTATATTTTCTACAGTGTTTTTTGCTCAGGTCAACTCATACGTCAAGTCTTGGTTTATGAAGGTCATCATCTTCAAGGATATCATGTTTGCCTCTTCAAGGTCACCTCAGGCTTAAAGGTATGCTAAGTCAAGACCACATGTGTAATCTTCAAGGTTATGTGATTGTTCTTAGGTTTCAAGCTCATTATAGTCCTGAAGGTCATTGCCCTCAAGCAAGTCTATGCATGTTTCAGGCACGCTATTCTGAGAAACAAAGGGCCCATTGTTTAAAGTCTATGCTTTCAAGGTCAGAGAACAAAGACGATCTATTGTTTTGGCTGAGTCATTTTGAAATTCTAGAAATCAAGAAAAGACGATGCATTGTTCAAAGTCTATGCTTTCAAGGTCACAGAGAACAAAGACTATCTATTGTTCCGTTATTGTAAAATAGATTGTTATCTCAATTCTAGGAAATCAATAACAAAGGCGATGCATTGTTCAAAGTCTATGCTTACAATTTTCAAGGTAAAGAACAAGCGATTCATTCTTCTGGTCGAGTTATAAAATAAATTGTTATCTCAATTCTGAAATAGGTCTATGCTTATAATTTTCAAGGTAAATGAAAAAGACGATTCATTGTTCTGGTTGATTTATAAAATAGATTTTATCTAAAGACATCTCTTTCAAGAATAAAGGCGATCCATTATCAACGATTTAAAGTTTATGCTTACAAGGTCACCTCTGATAACAAAGACGATCCATTGTTCAGTTAGAAATAGATTGTTATCTCAATTCTAAATCAAGACTGAGGTGCATGTTTCAAAGCCACGCCCCTCAATGCTCTAAACAGGTGGCCGTTCTAAACAGGTAGCCGTTTCTAAAACAGGTAGCCGTTTCCTAAAACAGGTAGCCGTTTCCTAAAACAGGGTCCGTTTCTCAAAACAGGTACTGTTTTAACCGTTTCAACGACCACATCTCAATTCTGAAAATCAAGAACAAACCATTGTTCAAAGTCTATGTATATCACTCTGATAACAAAGGTGATTCATTGTTTGGCTGAGTCATAGCTTCAAATTCTAGAAATCAATAACAAAGACGATGCATTGTTCAAAGTCTATGTTTACAATTTTCAAGGCCACATGAGAGAACAAAAGCGATTCATTGTTCTGGTCGAGTTATAAAAATAGATTGTTATCTAAATACATCTCAATTCTAGGAAATCAAGAATAAAGGCGGTCTTTGTCAACAAAGTCTTATTTATCATTTTAAGGTCACATGAGAGAACAAAGACGATCCATTGTTCTCGTTGATTTATAAAAATAGATTGTTATCTAAATACATCTCTTTCGAGAATAAAGACGATCCATTGTCAACGATTTAAAGTCTATGCTTACAAGGTCACACCTCTGATAACAAAGACGATCCATTGTTCAGTTAGAAATAAATTGTTATCTCAATTCTAGGAAATCAAGAATAAAGTCGATCCATTGTTCAAAGTCTGTGTTTATCATTTTCAAGGTAAAAGAACAAAAGTGATTCATTCTTCTGGTCGAGTTATAAAAATAAATTGTAATCTCAATTCTAGGAAATCAAGAACAAAGACGACGCTTCAAAGTCTATGCTTACAATTTTCAAGGTAAAAGAACAAAGACAATTCATTGCTGAGTCGTAGCATGAAAAGGTGAGAACTTATCCGACCTTGATCTTATCTCTATATAAGTAGATAAAGAACAGTCCCACGTCAGTCGATACATTACAATCGTCACAACAACAAATTACCTAAAGTAAAAGCAACTATTATTCCACCAGTGTGTGCATCATATTTTTACAATCCTAACTAAAAGTTTTATTTAAACCGAGGCAATTTGTTAAACGTAAAGAGTAACTATTATTGAATCTGTTGTGCATCATATTTTTACAATCGTGACTAGAACCGTTGTGAAACAATTTGTTAAAAGTTCATTGTTACGTGTGTGCTTCATATTGCTAGCTATGAGTATGCCAAGTAGTAGTGAGATGGTTAATTTAACAAAGCGCATTGTTCCTTATTGAAAACAAAAGGAATTTGCCAGGCAATCCGTATAGTTAACACCAATATCAAGCTATTGCAAGATATAATTAAACATAAAATTTATTATGAGACCAATGAAAGCTTGCTTAAGCAAAATTTAGCATTGCTCAAGTGCTATCTGGTTAGATTGAGACGGTTAAAGAACGCTTCAGAGAAAGTTGGTAGTGGAATTGTCAATAAAAAGGTATGCATAAATTACGTTGGTACCCCCTAGACTCATGTTTTAATGGTAGGCTGCTTACAGGAATTATAATCAATATGTCAAACATTAAGGACCCTTTGTATTTTTACTAAACGCATAAATAGTTTTGCACAATGAAATTAATGTTAAGGCAATCTATGCTAAAGGTAAATGTGGTCTTAGGCTGTAATTTCATGCAACCCCAAAATCATAGTATTGAGTTGAAGACTTTTGCCACAAAAATTGCGTTATTGATATTTCAACCAATGTACGTGTCTGGTACAATGAAAACGTGTATGATAAGTTACGGATAAAATTAGAGGAGTTTTCCGAAAGGGATTCCGGTTGGGCAGTACATGAAGTCTTACATTTAAAAGTAAATATTAATAGCTATGTCCCATTTGAGGTGGTCATTCAACCTTATGTTAAAGTTCCTCGCTTCATAGCAGTAAAACCTGTTGTTAATGTTAAAAATAACGATGAGTTTTGCTTCCTGTGGGCCGTTGTTTCGGCATTATATCCTGCTTCACAAATCAAAGAACTTCTACTATCCTCATTTTAGAGATGTTTTGAAGTATGATTCAATTCACTTCCCCATTCAGCTGGATGATGTAAAAAAATTTGAGAAACTAAACAACCTCGCAATTAATTTGTACTGTATAAATGTAAAAAGTTGCACCTTGTATTGAGTAATCAGCAAAGCGATAAAGAACCCATAAATCTTTTAATACTTTTGGGGATTTTACCATTTCACATGGATTAAAAATATGTCAGCTTTATTTTCAAAACAGATATCGAATTCAAAGGGCAAAATTTATTTGTTACCGATGCTTGAATCATTTTCTTCAGATCCCTTCTACAAAACAACCCTCACTGTCAGCAACTTAATCAATGCTCTACTAGGCTGCCTGGGGAAATGAATTTACAGTTCAAAATTTTTCCAAGAAAAGGTGCCATTTGTCATTTATGCCGATTTAGAAAGTATTTTGAAGTGTGCAAATGGTATCGAAGGTAAACTCTATTTCACTCCAAAACACACCTTTCAGCATTGCTTACTATTTGAAGTGTTCATATGATGATTCTTTATCTCGATTTAGGCTTTATAGAGGAAAGGATTGCATTCAATGGTTTGTTAACGAGCTTCAAAGTATTGCACATTGGGCCCGAAATAATCAATCAAATAATTCCTATGGCTACTTTAAGTCTCAGTCAGGTTGAGCAATTTGAAAAGCCACGATTTGTCACATTTGTCGAAAACCATTTACTAACTCTGATAAAAAGTTAGAGACCATAATCATCTTGGGAGCATTTCGGGGGCAGCGCACCAGGCGTGTAACCTAAACTATACAGACTCCCACATTCTGCCAGTTGTGTTCCATAATTTATCAGGTTATGATTCTCATTTCATCATTAGAGAATTGGCTAGTGTTCCCGGTTTGATTTCACTGCTACCCATAAACAAAGAAAGATATATCTCTTTCACGAAGGTAATGGAAGGCACCAAAATTAAGTTTAGATTTATTGACTCTTTCAGATTTATGAGTAGTATTTGAAAAGTTGTCAGACTATTTGGAGGATAGTAAAAAATTATTTCCCGCTAGTTGCAACAATGAGGAGGAATTTTCTCTAGTAGTTCGCAAAGGTGTGTTTTTGAGTATATTGATACGTGGGATAAATTGAAGAGACCACGCTCCTCCAAAGAAGCATTTTTCAGTCATCTTAATAATGAGGGAATCAGTGATGAGAGTTTTGCCATGCAGTTAACGTTTGGAACAAATTTATATTAAATCGTTAGGGGAATACTCAGTTTGTATCTAAAACAGACGTTCTACTTTTAGCAGATATTTTCGAAAACTTTCGGCAAACTTGTTTAAGTACTTACACTTGATCCTCTCCTATTATACAGCTCCCGGTTTAGCATTCGATGCTATGCTTAAAATTACACAAGTAAAGTTAGAATTATTTACAGACATTGATATGCTAATGTTTATTGAGAGGGATTAGAGGTGGTGTAGCTCAATGTTCAAATCGGTATGCTAAAGCTAACAATAAGTACATGGGGAAAAATTTGATCCCACCTCCGAAAGTGTGTATTTAATGTACTACGACGTGAATAATTTATATGGAGCCGCCATGTCAGAATTTCTACCATTTGGCGATTTTTCTTTTGTTGATGAAGCTAATTTTGAAAGTTTAGATTTAATAAACCATCCTGATGATTCGGAAATTGGTTATAAGTCGAGTGTGATTTAGACTATCCATAGAATTACATAGAGTCACAGTGATCTACCGCTGGCACCCGAACATATGGTTCCACCACGCCTGATTCCAAAATGAAAAAATTACTGCTTACCTTGTATCCAAAACGTAATTATGTAATTCATTACAAAAATTTTAAAGTATATTTAAAATATGGATTGAAGTTGGTAAAAGTACATCGTATATTACGTTTTAAACAGTCCCCGTGGTTAAAAAAATACTTCAATTTCAATACTGCCATGCGCCAGCAATCTCAAAATGAATTGATAAAAATTTCTATAAATTAATGATTAATAGTGTTTTCGGGAAGCTGATGGAAAATGTACGTAAGCATAAGGACATACGGCTAGTAACGAAATGGGAGGGTCGCTATGGTGCTCGTCATATCAAAACCAAATTTTCATAGTTGTACAATATTTGACAATGATATGCTTATCATTTGAAATGAATAAGCTTGAAGTATATTTCAATAAACCTATATATGCAGGATTCAGTGTTTTAGACGTTTCAAAAACTTTTTATATAATTTTCATTACGGTTACCTACCCAAGTTCCATAATAGTGCTAAGCTCTTGTACACGGATACGGATAGTCTCATATACGCCTTTTCGGTTCCCGATATCTATGAATGTATTAAAGAGGACATTGATAAATTCGATACATCTGATTATAGTCCCGACAACATCTTTGGACTCCATTAGTAAATAAAAAGGTCCCCGGCTTAATGAAAGATGAAAATCATGGCAAAATTATGGTTGAATTTGTAGGACTTCGTGCAAAAATGTATGCTTACGCGGTTGATGAAAAGGTTGTAAAAAATCAAAGGGTTCTACCCACGCAAGCGTGAGGCAGATCACTAAATGATTATAAACAGGTTTTTTTGATGGTGGCGTAATAAGGCGCTATCAACACCTCATAAGATCAAAGAAACATGATGTGTTTACCATTAAACAAAATAAAGTCATACTCAATCCTTTGATGATAAACGCCTTAGTAAATTTTGATTTCACTGATACTAGACCCTTTACAACTTTCAGTAAACAAATCTAAAAAGTACCTGAAGCGTTCTTTGACCTCTCCTGAAAACTATACATTTATATTGAATATATTGCAACATATTAGTGTTTTAACTGGTGTTAAATGGGAAGTAATTATTAAGACATTATTTGATAGAAAAATTAATTAGACAATACCATTAAAAGTTTTACGAACTTGTGTACCGATAAAGGTTCGTTAACCTCTAATGATGTAGATAGGATTTGGCATGAATTTACCCTTAAAATGTACATATACAAGTTATTATGGGGTGATTCATTGTGTACAAATGTTAGCGTACAAAATATTGTTTATAAAGACACTTTCTCTAAGTGAATGTATCGAGACAGCAGCATATTATGCTAAGTATTATTGAACAAAACATTACATATAAGTTTCAACCTGGGAAAATGAGGAACACCACAAAATTGATTTTGGAAAACATTGAAAAGGTGATTCCTGCTTGGGATGGACCAGATTCGGGAATATGGCCGTCTAGTAATTTAAACGATTATAGAAATACTTTAGGTTTTTATAAGATGATGTAATATTTAAATAAATACAATTATAATTTTTTATGTGGTTTTAATTCATCTAAAAGTTACAATCCCTACAGCTATATTATAAAACTAAATCGTCTTTATTGATCCATGATCTTTCATCCAATCCCCACCACTTTACGAATAACTTGTTATTCTTGGAGCGAAGCACTTTTTCCACAAGGTACACATCCGGATCTTTGTTTTCTGTAATTCATGTTCATAAAAGCCTCCCAGTACAGGTGATCCTTTCATGTCCTCCAACATGTAGGTGGTTGGGTTAGTAATGCAAACTTTCACAATCTTGAATAGTTCACTTGACCAATTGGGGGTGTATCCTTTAGCGAAAATACTTTTAAACTTACTGATTCGTACTATGTCACCCACACAATAACGATTCCTATCAACTATTTTTATGTGAGTGTAAGCATCTAGCTTTGTATGATTACCGACATCTTTGGGCTTCATTCCTGTAGTTCTATGCTTACGATTGTTATAATCCATCGTTACGGTTCAATTGTATCAATCCATTTATATTTACCCTGTAGGCTGAATGACTTGTATAGGGCAGACTTAACGGTCCTGATCACTCGTTCCGCAATTGCTGCCTTCTTTGTACTATAGGTGGAGTAATGGTTGACTCCATAACGCTGCATTAGTTTAGTGAAATGGTCATTGTAGAATTCTTTTCCTGCATCTGTCTGCAAATTGGAAGGTTTCCGGCCCGTTTTGAAGATTGCCTGCATGGCCTTGGTAACTTCAAGCCCGTTTTGTTTTAATCCTTTGGTCCACAAGTATTTCGAAAACAGTCAATAACTACTAAAATATACTTGTAGCCCTTATTTTGTTTGGCATATGTTTAAATTCGGCCAAATCTGCTTGCCAGAGGTCATCATATCCCTTAATTATTGTGCGCCTTCGTTTAAAATTTTTCTTGCGGGTTTGTGCAATTCATTGACGAGTTGTAATTTGGACATGATCCACAATTTCTTTAAGTTGATGTAGTTTTTCCTCCAACACTAGATAAGCGTTAAAGTTCCTTTAACAGCTTTCTGAATTGCCAGACAAAAATCAAGGTATCCTTTACTTATAGCATCACCATCTTCTTCCGGATCCGCCAACTGGGTCAAACGGTTTCCATCCAAATTCAACCTTGTCGATAAATAGTATTGCTTGGTGATGACATCTTGTGGATCTGTGGGGTTGGCAACATTGCTGAGTCTCTTATTCTCGATATCAAATTGATTATCATCAATAAGTTGAAACTGAGGGGTTAATTTCTTAAATTGATACTGGGCATGTGACCGTCCAAATTTATCAAGAGGCATTTTAGTTATGATATGTCGACATCAATGCAGTCTGATTTATATTGTTAGAAAACTAGTGTTTGGTCTTTCAATGTATCCATCTTCATACAATTCCTTCTACAATTGATATTATATCATTTACGACACCGGTGTTTCCAGCCAATTTTTCTGCCCACAATACTTCTAGATCACGAATTAGTTCATGTACATCATTCCAATACTTATATTCAATCGGCCTGTTTGTTAATTCCTTAAAAACATAGCTCCACCTCCTTGAGTTGTGGGGATGACAGCAAGGGTTTGATTATTTGTGTATACTTTTGCTGCGGCTTCCTCGAATCTGTCCACTTACATCATAATCTCGCCTTGCAACATTCGTAGCTGCTAAAATACGTTTATAATTCTTTCTATCCTTTGAATTTACTAGATTTAAATCGGGTTCATTCATAATAAGCAGATCATATAAACCTGGAGTCCCTTTATACGTGACACCATTAATGATCATATCCTTTCCTTTAATTGTGATGGGGGTATTACCAATTGCCCATTTGTCTGTTTTGGCGTCGTAGTGGACTCCATAAGTGTGATCAATAGCACCTTCAAGATCCCTCATAATACGTTCAACATATATACGAGGTAATTCGTGGTACTGCTCGAGAAATTCTTCAGAGATGGGTTCATTACAGGAATCATCTGTGGATACTAAGAGGTTCTTCTTCCTCAAGTAATCTCTCCTACAACAGATGTTTCTAGGAAAGGTGGTGTACGAGGAGGATTTATTTGAAACACGGAAGTTGAGCTAGGGGCTTGTCTTCTTTGCTAATGAGTGTGGGCTAGTAGTAGTAGCATGTTTTCTTCGAAATATGAACAAAGGCGAGTTTTTGGGTATAACGGACTCCTTTGTTTTCTTATCAGGATGCATTTTATTCGCTATTTCAGTTAGGGGTTCTATTAGAGGTTTATAAGTACTTTCAAACGTTCTTTCATTATCAATGCGGGTAGTTTTAAGACTGTTGTATTTCTGCTGTATTATTTTACGAGCCTGAATAATTTTTCGCTTTAATATCATCTCCTTATTAAACATTGTAGCAAAATGGCTGTTAATACCTAAACGGATGTGTAACTACTAAACCACTGAAATCAGGCTAAATTATATATTCATCAAACCTTTTCCTATAGCGACCATTATTGACTTCAGCATCCTTATTTATGACTATGAACCCAAACGGATCTATCCAGCACTTTGAACACATATCCCGAAACAATGTCATGCTTATGGTGGGGAATGATCCTCATACACATGTTTTAGGTTTAATTCATCTTGCTCAAATAATATAATTAGATTCGCATTGTCACGAATTAATTGCTTTGGAATTTTACTGTAAGTTTGACCCAAATAGAAACAATCAATATCGTTATGTCTACCCATAGAAAAATATGCCCTTATGTTATTTTGCTTTTCACAGGCGATATCATCAAAGATAAAGATAGAGTTTGCTTTTGCACAATTCGGCTCAATCACATCTTGATTATCCTGAACGTAAAGTAACCTATATCCCTTATCGGAAAGGTTTCCTGTAAAAGTTTGTACTTGTTTTGATTTAATGACTTGGAGTATACGTATACATGTTTAAATTTCAAACCGTTTTTCTCAGTAAGCAAACTAATCATTGCGTTTGTTTTGCCGCAGTTGGAGGGCCACATATAATGCCACGTATACTATTAGGAAGTAAATCCCATGTTTTGAAGTACCAGACTTTTCATCAAAGTCATGATTTTGAATTGGAAGTTTTGTTTCTGCGCAACTACTTTCATCTTTGATGAAAATGAAACTAAACGAATAATTAACAACATTTTTATTTATATAATACAGATTATAATTTTTCACTTCTCCGGTGAGTGGGTTGTACTGCACAATAGCATCGTGGAGAATAAGACCATAGGCAACGATTCCATTATCGAAAGGTGTTAGTGTTTCCATTTCCAATTTGATGTCTACTGTTGAGTTTTTAAGGATTCATTCTGTTTAGAACAGTCCATTACAAATACTGGACATGATTTGAATTCGGTGTAGTTGAATAACGCATCTGTATTATCTTCTTCATAGTAGTCACATCGGAAGTTCAAAAATTCGATAGGCAGGTATGTATTGGTTAGCACTGAAGTTCAAATGCATTGCTTCATAGGGATAATACTGAATTCAGATGTACTTTAAGGTTCCTGATGTTAATGTGATCAAAATTTCCGGCTCTTGCAGACTTTGTGTACCTTTTACCTTGTTGGAATGCAACAATTATCCAGCGCGGTTTTTCCAGTTGCGTTGACGTTTTTATTGGCCATATATCAGAGGTTGCTTGTTTTAAAGCAGGTAATTTGACGAAATGGAACAGTAACAATAGAATTCTTATTTATTCCTTCAAAAAGTCTAGTTTCGCGGCATCACTAAGGGTTAAGTGTGGTACTTTCCATTGAATTTTATTTAGGTTATTTCCGCATCAACGTCACCATAGTAGCAGTTTGTATCGCTTCTAGATCGAATTAAAATCAACTCTTGACGCATATTCACGATCACTTGACGATAATCCTCCATTATTCCAAATATGTGGTTCAATGGTATGCATACTGTAAAGGATTTTTCGCCATTTCCTCATCGAATTCTACTTGTAATGGTTCCTCATTCTTTGGTGACCACCCCAAATGGCTTAATGCTTTGCTCTTGCTTGTCGTATAAGAAATATATCCTTTAAGTGTAGATGTTATGGGATTTCGGCAAACGTCCACTCTTTGACCGCCTAACTCATAACGAATCTCTTCGAAAAGGAAGTTGGGGAAATTAAAGTTGCATGATTTTCCTTCATCTTCTTTCTTCAGCTTACCTTCTATGTACAGAAAACTATCATAAGTAGCTGTAATTAGATCCTGACTTTGAATTAAAATGCGTATTTCTTCGGAAGGTCCATACTTAGAAGAGCCATACGGAAGATAGGTGTGAATATCTGATTTAATTATAGCATCATCAAAATGTACGTTTTGAAAGATGTTTAATGATTCGGTCATTGTGTAGATGCAATGAGGGTTGATGAGTAATTAAAGATTTACTAAAGGGATGATGTCTTATATAAATTTCTTCTCAAACTTTTAAAATTAATTGTTATTAATTATGCCTTTTACAGTTTGTTTACTTTAAATTTTCAAGAATGCACTATAAAAGCTTTCATTGTTATACAAAGAAAATCCTTGTTCACATTAAATATTGCATTTTTAAATTACATACTTTTGAATGCAAACCTATTGTTATTTATAGCGAAACCTTTTTCTTCATAACAATTTTCATTAAAGTCTTTAAATTCTATATAAGTTTTAAAGTTATTAAAAATAATTTTTAAGAATGCAGATGCATTGTGTGTGTGTTTTTTGAAAGTCTTTATTAGCTTGAATTTTTTTTTTTTATACATTCCTACAAATTTTTTAAGAATGCAAATGCTATTAAACAAAGAAAACTATTGTTCAATAAAACATTACATTTTAGATAAATGCATTCAGCTTCAGATGTGTTAAGCGGGACATATTATTGGGAAAAGAGATAGACATTAAAGTAAACTTCATTCAACAAATTTAATATTTCTTAGAGATACATTAATTCTATTAAAATGTACGCTTTGAAACACGTTTAATGGTTTGCTTCTCAGAACTTTCAATCCAATTGATGTTAAAAGTATTTCTCTGCAGATGTTAACTGCAATGAGGGTTGATTGGGTCTTTTGTATAAATTGTCCTGTGATTAATTCGCAGACCCATGTTCTTTTAGTTCTAAGCGTACCGTGAATGGTTCACTTTCACCAAAGTCTATTAACTCACCCTTTTGATTTGTCAATTTGATTGTTATATTACTGATTATGTCTGTGTTTATTTCTAAATATTGAGTGTTGGTTGGAACTTTATCCAAACCATAGCCGAGGGCACGGAAACGTCAATTTCGTATATTACCTTTGCAGGTTTACCGTTTCGATAAGATCCCTTTATAATGTTGCACTCCACATGCAGATTAGTGTGTTTAATTATTTGGATGTCTAACGCAGATGTGTGGGAACTTCGCTTTTAGTATTCTAGGCTCAAACCCGAGCATGCCGGTCTCTCTTTAGTAAAATCGATCTCAAATGAACTGTTTATCTCACACTTAAGCGTATTGTTGTTTGCCCTAATGAAAAATTTTTCTGTGGGTATCTTTGATTTCAAGTAAGCCTAATTTCATCTAACTCATAGGCACCGTGTGGAATATTAATCACTCCAAATGAGATGAATTTGTTCTAAAATAAAATCTATCGTTGCCCGTATAAATGTTTCTAATGCTGTTGCACCGTAAAATCCCACCAATCCAACAACGTATTTCTTCTCCAAATCTAGCTCTATCGGTGGGTAGAAGTTGCAGCTAGCTATGTTACCAACACCTTCTAAACTGAATGTTATTGACATAACTGAGAAAATTTAAGGTTATGTCGATTATTTATATAGAAATTGTAGGCATAGGTGCCCGCAAATAATGCTATTAAATTCCTGATCTTGATTGTAATTATAATAAATTTTACATCCCCAAAGTAGTTAATCGCTTCAACTGGTGGTCGAAGATTACCGAAACTATCGTAATACCATACCTTTTCACCACGCTTTTTGTAGCAAACCCAATTGTACCCGGTCCACTCTGACTATCTAAGTTGATGATTCCAGATTCATTTTTCTGTGGTAATTTAGGCAGGCTATCTCTCATAAAAATATCCTAAAGTATGGTACACCTTTTGTGTATTTCTTTAAATCAATATCTGTTAACGCTCTTTCGGGTAATCTACTCAGTTTTTGGAAACGGTTTTAAGTATAATGCACCTCCAGATTTGTATGGTTTTAGATGAAATGCGCCACCAGCGATCGATTCCATCATACGATTATGGCGCGATGTCTCCTCTTGCAATTTTTTGGCATTTTTTGCATCATTGACTGCTTTGGCAATTCCCGATGCACCGCCAGCTAAAGCACCGATTGCTGATAATCCTGCGAATAACGGAATAAGAAATGGCAAAACACCTCCTTGTTTAGGGTAAAATTACTCTAGGAACTTTAATGTTTTTCTTTCCCCAACCTTTTTACTACGTTTTGCCGTTGACAGTGCTGACTTTATTGTGTCGGTGAAATCTCCGTTAGCTTTCATTTCCTTAGCTATTGTTTTCCGTACATGCAATAAACTTTCACCATTCTTCTTCTTCTTGGACCGACACCCCATCCCAAATTTTCTCTTTGCCTTCATGGTGGTACCGACAGCTAAAGCTGCAGCTGGTTCACCGAATGTTGCGTCTGCTGATTTAAAGCGTTCCCAAGCTCTTTCTTCTAAAATTTTATCTGCTCTATGTCTACTTTCTAAATCTTGGTAGTCTCTATAACTGATATCATGCAGTTTGCACTGCGCATCTAATTGATTAATACCGGGGTCGCCGCGTGCTAGTCGTTTCTCTAATTTTGTACCGGGACCACAATACTGGTAACCGGGTAAATGCAATTCCACCGGAAGTTTATTGATTAGGTATTCACTAAACCACCTGCACTCTTCCGCTTCTTACCTATCATTGTTCACCTTGAGGGATAGGGTAGGGTATTTATACCTAAAATCTGTAAAAACTTTATTTTAGTAAATGCTATACATTAGATAAGCAGGGCGATAGTACAATATTTCCATTAAGCATACAGTGTTATGTGAATTAATATTATACTTGGCATTTATAACATCATCAATGTCTTTATAAATGTCATCATCCCGAATTCCTTCTCACGAAAACGACGGTAGTCAACCACTTGTCGTATGAATTTTTCATAGAAACACACCAGATTGTAAGATTCAAGAAATTCCAATCTATAGCTTATTATATCCTTCAAATCGAATAGTTCCTCTATGTTATGGGCATTGAATGTACACGAACAACAGTTGTAGTTTTCTATCATAACAGTTTTCAAAATTCTCTCATATCCTTTAAGCAATTCCCAATTGAATAAATACCGAGATTACTAGATAGAGATTCGTAATCTTGCTCATGTATTATATCCTCCTCGTTTACATGTGACCAATCAATTTGGCTTTCAATTTCTTGGGATCGAAGAAATTGTATTTCTACATATGAATACCATCTTAGAAGTTCATTCCATTCCTTCACGTCTAAATACGCTGTTGCCACATCTCATACGCACTACTGGTGCAAGGTTAAGGGTGTACTGTATCCAATTTCAATATGCGTATCGTTCGATAGTTTATAGGAAGCACAATCGATTAAGTATTCATTAGCTGCCTGTTTATACACCTCAGCCCTATGTTGAAATGATGATGACCAGTCGGAATAACCTTCATCTTGTTTCTCTTCATTTTGCTACTACTACTACCATCACTATTTTGACAGCATGAACAACAAAATGTTAAAATTATTATTCATATTGTTTTACATGAGGTATCCAGGAGCGATTTTATTGCTTTTTCATGACTTACTTGTCCACAACCCACTACGACTAAACACTACGAAATGAGCATGTTTACATATGGTTGTAAATGTTATATGATCCAGCAAAGGTATGTTAAGTACATCAAACTTCCCATAATATGTGTTTTACTTAAATCAATTTTTATCTGTATATTGTGGTAGTCTTATAAAAACGTTTTACTTGTTAGATGACCTAATCAGTCTGAACAATGCATCGTCTTTGTTCTCGGAATTTCATAAGCTACGACTCAACAATGAATCGTCTTTGTTCCTTTTACCTTGAAAATTGTAAGAATAGACTTTGAACCGTTGAACAATACATCGTCTTTGTTCTTGATTTCCTAGAATTGAGATAACAAATTTTTTAAACTCGACCAGAAGAATGAATCGCTTTTGTTCTTTTACCTTGAAAATTGTAAGAATAGACTTTGAACCGTTTGGGCCTTTGTTCTTGATTTCCTAAATTTCAAAACCTTAGCCAAAACAATAGATCGTCTTTTCTTAACCTTGAAAATTGTAAGCATAGACTTTGAACAATGACCTCATTCTTGATTTCCTGGAATTGAGATGGAATCTATTTTCACCGAACAATAGACTGCCTTTTTCGGAAACGACTGTGAAACAACTACCTGTTTTGAAACGGACACCCTGTTTTGAAACGGCTACCTGTTTTTAGGAAACGGCTACCTGTTTTTAAACCTACCTGTTTAAAGACCTGTTTAGAGGACGTGGCTTTGAAACATATCAGGGCTCTTGATTTCCTAAATTGAGATAACAATCTATTTCTAATGAACAATGGATCGTCTTTGTTATCAGAGGTGTGACCTTGTAAGCATAAACTTTAAATCGTTGATAATGGATCGCCTTTATTCTTGAAAGAGATGTCTTTAGATAATAATCTATTTTTATAAATCAACCAGAACAATGAATCGTCTTTATTCATTTACCTTGAAAATTATAAGCATAGACCTATTTCTCAGAATTGAGATAACAATTTATTTTTATAACTCGACCAGAAGAATGAATCGCTTTCGTTCCTTTACCTTGAAAATTGTAAGCATAGACTTTGAACAATGCATCGCCTTTGTTATTGATTTCCTTTGAGATAACAATCTATTTTTAGAATAACGGAACAATAGATAGTCTTTGTTTCTCTGTGACCTTGAAAGCATAGACTTTGAACAACGCATCGTCTTTGTTCTTGATTTCCTAAATTTCAGAATGACTCAGCCAAAACAATAGATCGTCTTTCTTCTCTGACCTTGAAAGCATAGACTTTAAACAATGGGCCCCTTTGTTTCTCAGAACAGGACGTGGCCTCGAAACATGCATAGACTTGTTGAGGGCAATGACCTTCAGGACTATAATGAGCTTGAAGCGGGGACCTCGGAAGGGCCAACCACAAACCAAAAGATTACACACCTGTGGTCTTGACAGCATCCTTTTACCGCGGCCTAATAAATTTTGAAGGCAGGAGGCCAGGTGGCCTTGGAAATTGATAAACCAAGTTTGGGACGTGTACATGAGTTGACCTTGAGCAAAAACACTCAAAAAATATAGTGAAAAGTGCTCCAGAAGTATGGTATATTTTTTCCCTTCTTCCCTTTCCTTCTTCCCTCTTCCCTCTCCCTCCTCCTTTTCTCCCTCTTTCCCTCTCCCTCTCCCTCTTTCTCCCCCTCCTCTCCCTCTCCCTCTCCTCTCCCCTTCCTCTCCCTCTCCCTCCCCTCTCCCTTCTCCCTCTCCCCTCCTCCCTCTCCCTCTTTTTTCCCTCTCCTCTCCTCTCCCTCCCCTCTTTCCTTTCTCCCTCTCCCTCCTCCCCTCCTCTTTCCCTTCTCCTCTTTTCTCCCTTCTCCCTTTTCCCTCTCCCTCTCCCTCTCCCTCCCCTCTCCTCCCTTCTCCCTCTCCCTCTCCCTCTTTCCCTCTCCCTCTCCTCTCCCTCTCCCTTCTCCCTCCCCCTCTCCCTCTCCCTCTCCCTCTCCCTCTCCCTCTCCCTCTCCCTCTCCCTCTTTTCTCCTCTTTCCCTTCCCTCCCCTCCCTCCCTCTCCCTTCTCCCTCTCCCTTCTCCCTCTCCCTCTTCCCTCTCCCCTCTCCCTCTCCCTTTCTCCTCTCCCTTCTCCCTTTTTCCCTCTCCCTCTTCCCCTCTCCCTCTCCCTCTCCCTCTCCCTCCTTTCCCTTTCTCCCTCTCCCCTCCCTCTTCCCCTCTTTCCTTCTCCTCTTCCCTTTCCCTTCCCTTTCTCCCTCTCCCTCTTCTCCCTCTTCTCCCCCCTCCCCTTTTTTCCCTTTCTTCCCCTCTTTCCCTTTCTCCCTCCTCCCTCTCCCTCCCCTCTTCCCTCTCCCTTCCTCCCTCCCTCTCCTCTCCCTCTCCCTCTCCCCCTCCCCCTCTCCCTTTCTCCCTCTCCCCTCTCCCCTCCTTCTCCCTCTCCCTCTCCCTCTCCTCTCCCTCTTTCCCCTCTCCCTTTTCTCCCTTCTCCCTCTCCCTCTCCTCTCCCTTCCTCTCCCTCTTCCCTTTCTCCCCTCCCTCCTTCTTCCCTTCTCCTTTCTCCCCTCTCCCTTCTTCCCTCTCCCTCTCCCTTCCCCTCTCCCTCTCCCTCTCCCTCTCCCTCTCCTCTCCCTCCCTCCCTCTCCCTCCCTCTCCCCCTCTCCTCTCCCCTCCTCCCCTTCTCCCTCTCCCTCCCTCTTCCCTCTCCCTCTCCCCCTCTCCCTCCCTCCTCCCTCTCCCTCCCTTTCTCCCTCTCCCTCTCCCTCTCCCCTCCCTCTTCCCCCTCCCCTCCCTCTCCCTCTCCTCCCTCTCCCCTCTTCCCTTTCTCCTCTCCCTCCCTCTCCCTCCTCTCCTCTCCCCTCTCCCCTCCCCCTCTTCCCCTCTCCCTCTCCTTTCCCTCCCTCCCTCTCCCCTCCTCTCCCTTTTCCCTCTCCCCTCTCCCCTCCCTCCCTCTTCCCTCTCCCTTCCTCTTTCCCCTCTTCTCCCCTTTCCCTCTCCCTCTCCCTCTCCCTCTCCCTCTTTCCCTCCCTCTTTCCCCTCCCTCTCCCTCTCCTCTTTCCCTCTCCCTCTTTCTCCTCTCCCTCTCCCCTCTTTCTCCCTCTCCCCTCCCTTCCCTCTTCTCCCTCTCCCCTCCCTCTCCCTCTCCCCTCTTCCTCTCCCCTTCTCCCTCTCCTCTTCTCCCTCCCTTTTTTTTTTTTTTTTTTTTTTCCCCTTCCCTCTTTTTTTCCCTTTTTTTTCCCTTTTCCCTTTTCCCTCCCCTTTCTTTTTCCCTTTTTCTTTTTCCCTTCCCTTTTTTTTTTTTTCCCTTTTTTTTTTTTTCCCTTCCCCTTTTTCCTTTTCCCTTTTTTTTCCCCTTTTCCCTTTTTTTTTCCCTTTTTCCCCTTTTTTTTTCCCCTCCCTCTTTTTCCTTCCCTTCCCTTTTTTTTTTTCCCTTCCCTTTTCCCTTTTTTTTTCCCTTCTTTTTTCCCTTTCCCTTTCTTTTTTTCCTTTTTTTTCCCTTTTTTTTTTTTTTCCCTTTTTTTTTTTTCCCCTTTCTCCCTTTTCTTTTCCCCTCTTTTTCCCTTTTTTTTTTCCCTTCCCTTCCCTCTTTTTTCTCCTTTTTCCCTTTTCCCTTTTTTTCCCTCCCTTTTTTCCCTTTTCCCTCCCCTCCCCTTTCCCTTTTTTTCCCCTTTTTTTTCCCTTTCCCTCTCCCTTCCCTTTTTCCCTTATTTTTTCCCTTTTTTTTTTCCCTTCTTTCCTTTTTTTTCTTTTCCCTTTTCTTTTATTTCCCCTTTTTCCCTTTTTTTTTCCCTTTCCCTTTTTTCCTTCTTTCTTCCTTCTTCTTCCCTTTTTCCCTTTTTCTTCCCTCTTTCCCCTCTCTGTTTTTTTCCCCTGTTTTTTCCTTCTCCCTTCTTTTAAATCTTTTCCCTTTCTTTTTTTTCTCCCTTTCCTTTTCTTTTTTCCTTTCTTTTCTTTCCTTTTTTTTTTTTTTTTTTTTTTTTCCCCTAGCTTGATTCTTTAAGAATACGGTAGACCTATATCATTTGATAATGCCAGATTAAAGATTGATCTTTTTCTGTACATTTTAATTTTTTTATTTACTTATTTTATTGTTGAAATTAGTGCATTGAAACACTTTTTATGCGTTAAATTCTTTATAATTGTGTGTAAACCTGTTATAACAAATTTATTAATTTAATACAAATATTTTCCTATTGTTTTAAAGTTGAAACCACATCAATGCTATTGGATTCTTCATTCGATTTAGTAGCTTATTGAAATGTTCATTAAACACAATATAGTTAACCGATGTGTCTTTAGAGTTGCCTATCTTTGAAAAATTAGGTTACCGTTTGCCCATGATTCTTGTTATATATACACTTAGGAATAATATTTACCTGTAATTTTTTTTATAATTATTCAGTATATATTTATAATTAGGAAAAATTGGTCGCGTTTGCTCATTATTCTTGCTAAAAACACCTACAAAAAGTATTTACTAGTTTTTATATAATAATTCAGTAATGCACCAAAATTACATAACAAGTGTTAAATTGTCTGCAATTGGTTATAAGCCTGTTATAACAACTTTATTGTTACAATACAAGTATTTTTCTATTATAAAACACGGCAAAAATGGCAACAATACACAAAATAGTTAACAGACGTGTTTTTTGGGTTGCCTGTTTTAGAAAAATTTTGACACGTTTGCTCATCATTCTTGTTAAATACAGTTAGTAGTATTTTCAAGTTGTGTTTTATAAATATCCAATAGTGCATAAATTGCACAAGTGTTAAATTATTTGCAATTGGGTGTAAACCTGTTATAACAAATTAATTATTATCACGCCATTATTTCCCTATTGTATTAAAGTTTAAACTATATAAACGCTATTGGATTATACAATTGCTTGTCTGTAAAAACCTTCATTCGATTCAGTAGATTAGATTCCTATTGAAATTCAATTCAACTCTCGAAAAAGTTAAAAATGGCAACAAAACACAAAATAGCTAACAGATGTGTTTTTGAGTTGCCTGTTTTAGCAAATTTTGTCACGTTTGCTGACCATTCTTGTTAAATACACTTAGGGTAAAGTTTCCAGTTATTGGCAAATTTTTGATGATAATATGGATTACTGACTTGTGGAGGAATATTGGGAATCATTTTTATACACTATATAACAAAGATTTTTAACTTTCTTAAAATTATATATTTTTTAAGATATTCGTATAAATTTTTTTAATAAAATATTTTGTTCGCCAACGTCAAATGCACTGTCTAGTTACTGGCACAATTCACCCGTTATTGGCATACGTTTGGTTGTAATTATTGCCACGAAGTAGTAATTATTGGTACTGCCATGGCCCTAGTTATTGGCACAATATTTTAAATCAGAATTTAACTAATGCTTTAAAAAGTAAAGAAATAAAACTTCTTTTTGGTTCAGAATTTGTGATTTTTTCATGCAAACTTTCTTTACACATAAAATGTTCCACGTACAGTTTATTTTATTTTAAACACCGATAATGGTAAATTCGCGTACAACTCGTATACTTTATGGCAAAGTTTACAACAGAAACATTAATAGCACATATAAAACACAAGCATTCATTAATAATTTTATTATTTTTGGTGGAGAACTATTTTCCTCCTGGTTAGAGATTGTCGCATTTCTTCCAATTGGTCTTTCATTTTGTCGTTGCTTTCTATGTTTATCCTCGATGTTAAATTCTGAACATATGTTGGTTTTTTATTTCTATTGTTTACTGTTACAAAAGCTTCCTTTGCCACATTTTCGGCAAGTCTATTTTTTTAATTTGTGCTGCTGGAAGAATATTTCCTTTCCTTGCCTTTTTCATAGATTTTCCTTCGTTGTCTTAGTCGCTTTATTCAATTAATTCCCTTGTCCGTTTTTTTTTTCATTTTTGATTCTTTCTTTTCATCTTTTTCTTTTTATCTTCCTGTATCCGGAGAACGTTATTACAAAAGGTACTCTCTCCATCTGAGTTTTCCTTTTGTGCTCAGGTGTAGAACCAATATTTACCAAGGGTTTTATGTGGAGGACTATGTTGTTCAATAAGAGGTGATTGGTTATTGAAAACAGTTATTTTTTCTGAAAAACTGGTAGAGGGTAAACACAAACTATCATTCCACGCTGTTGTGTTCATTATGTATAAAACCAACGGATAATGTGCATACTTCGGGGTATCTGCTAACGTAGACGGTTGTTCTAAATGAATATCAGATACGTTATGACTGTGTGGCACTATTGTTTGGAATTAAAATTGGCATAGCAGTAATTTCTTCTTCTGTAAATCCAAGTTCTTCAATAATCACCCCAGTTTCTGTCAAATCGATATCTTCAATTCTAACTATGGAATCATTTAGTTCAACTTCTACATCATCGCCCACATAACTTAATAATTTTAACCAATGATCTAAGTCTTTATTGGCATCAGCCACATTTTCACTTTGAATTTTTTGCTTAATTTCTGTTAGCTTCTCAACACCGATTATTTTAATAAAATCATCATGTCATCATGTCATGTCATCAATTTTATGTTAGAAGGTATGTTCTTTTTAGAGAAATCAATAATATCCACATTCCAAGGGTACAAACCGCAAGTCCTAAACCCTAAAACCGTTACAAATAGATCCAGGTTTTAGATATTTCTAAGCTTCCTGTAAAATGGAAGCAAAATGCACCTTGTTTAATTGAACGAACGGGTTGTTTCTCCTCCATTGTAGAATACCTAATTTCCAAGCGTTTTGTAAGGGTTTAAAGCATGCGACATCTGCTGGCTGTAGTATTCTAGTAGTGGATATAACGCTACCAAAATTATCTGTAGTTTTGAACAAATAAAATTATGGGAAATTCAATACTTTATTTAACAAGATGGGGATGTAGTACGTTCGGAGCATAATCCAAAAACAGTTCTGCGTTCATTCGCCCATTATCATTAATGTCATCTGGCACACTATTAACAATATTAGTCGGAAGTCTCTTGTAGGGATATATTATCATTGGCTGAGGTACCGCACCAGACGCCGCAAATGTGAAAATTACTGTTAAATTGGCTTTAGCATGTCCTTGGGTCACTTGATACACATTCTTTGAGCCGCGTGGAGTAATCACTTTTTCTTTTTTAGGGCATACGAGGAAAAAGTTTCGTCCCCGCTATATACCCGTGTCGGGTCACTTAAAATTTTCTTTCAGATATTTCTCAATATTAGAGCCAGTTTCTAATATCGTTCTCCGACAGGACACTTATTGCTTTAGTAACAGCCTCTGGTGTTCGGTTAACAAGACTTGGATACCGGCTCAAGAATGCTTTATACCAATGTCTTCCTGGTGTATTCCCTTTAAATGGAGTTCGCCTAGGATTCACATCTAGAAAATTTTTAATAGATGCCTTTATATCATTTTTCGCCTAGGAAAACTTTTTCGGTAGTTATCTGTTGATAAAAACAAATATATGTATCTAGTAAGGTTGAACGACCAACAATATCAAATTTGAAATATTTTTCATAGCAAATAAGCAATCATAGTACAGCAAGGTTTTTATTATTTATTCTATTTTACGTTTCGACTTATTTGAATTCTTCACCTCCGAATTTTACGTTTTTTTTTAAATGAAGCAAGGCTATTAACAAAATCGAACAACTAGTTTCTTCGTTTCACGTTTGGACGATTTAAATCCAAAACCAGTCGGCGCCCTTAAAATTCAAATAAATGAAAGATATTTTTGTCGAATATTGTTAAAAAACAATTCTAGTAACGTCTGAAATTATACCTAATCAAAATACATAATCATTAAAATTAAAAATGCAGATCTACATACCTTTAATAATAGCAACTTGCTAATGACAACGTAAAAATAAGCACTTTCAATACGGTCGACTACTGTCTGTTGACACAACGGGAAGCCATTTGCAAACACATGTATTAATATTTACTCTCCGCTTAGATCACAGCACCATCTATGTTAAAGTAGCTTAACTAAGTTTCTAAGTATGAAGGAATTCTTATAACTAACGAAAATACACAACAGTGCCATAACAACGTTACAATGCGCTGGGCAGCAAAAGAATTTTGGCGCATTTTTACGAAAATAAAAAAGTTCAGGCAATTTATTTTAATAATGAAGATGTTAATATAAGTACCTAAGTATGTTTTTTAAAAAATAAATTATGATTAACAAGATTAACATTTAAGGCAAAAAGAAAAGTATTATGGCTGCAACTAAAAATAACAAGAATTCCGTATATAAATTTTGAAGCTGGATGTTGCCGTATTGTGTTCACAAATTAAAAGTTTCGCGACGACTTTTACCGATAAACAAGCAGCAATTTTGTTTACATCGAAAGCTTAACAATTCATGAACAAATTCAGGTGTTAAATCTTTGTCAGGTTGTTGACTTAATCGACTTGCACTGTCGTAAAGGTCATTGTCACTAGCTTCAATTAAAACTTTTGGACATTGAAATTTAGAAACCAATGGTCATTTAGCAATTGGTCGAAGTGCGTTTTTACGATTTTTGGTCGGTTCTTGGTAAAAGCACTTTGAATGCCCCATGATTGGGCTACATATATAGCATCATTTTTAAATTGCTCAAAGTTTTCTCTGAAACTCACAATTTCGAGATGTGCATTTTCTAAATATGTGACTGCTTCCATCACATTGTTTAGACTGCAAATAGCTTGAAACGATGTTTAAAGTTTGTAATACTTTGGACAAAATGACAATTAATGGCACAAAATAAAATTTTTAGAGACTTTTCTTAATCCTTTTCATTCAGATCTCTCAGTAGGCTTACCTCTTACTATTATAGCTCTCAAAGCTTGCAAAACTTTATAATTGAATTTTAAAGTCATCAAAGCATCGAATCTTGAAGACCACCACGTGGGGTTCAACTTTTTAAATGTAGTACCTCTAACGGATGAATAGTTCAACATATCCCACCTTTTTATTTTTATTTTTTTTTTTGCTTATAGTATTCCCGAACAGGCTAAGATTTGCCTAATGTGCTAAAGCACTCAGGAACACTGGGAGGGTTTAGGGACATTGTTAGGCTGCCGAGAAGTGTTTATGAATGGCTACCTTAAATTGAGTTGTCATAGTTTGGAGGAAAACAGGAACTGGGTAGTGCATTCCACAATTTGGTCCTGGTGTATTCTCTTTAGTCCGTTTAGTGTAACATGATGGAATTTTTAGTACGTAATTATGGTGTAAATGGGCAAACCGAGTGTTCCTAGGTAATATGGCATGCGAAGGTATTAAGGAGTGTATTTCGAAGGCACACTTGCCATGGTAAAAGAGATAGAACAAGGAAAGAATCTAAACTATTCTTCTATGCTGAAGAGGTTGTAGGTCAGAAGTCAGAAACGGGTCATTTATAAGCCTGATAGCTCTTTTTCGGTGCGGTTTACCATATCAAGGGCGTATTAGGGAGCACTGACCCAGAGGTGGGAATTGTATTCCAGATGAGGTTGAATTTGAGCGTTATACAGTGAAAGGAGTTGTTGCGAAGTGAAGTACTGTTTAGATCTGTATAAAAAGCCCAGTTTATGGGCAGCTGTTTTGCTGGCTGACAAAAGATGGTCAACCCATTAATGGTTCGATGATACGGACATCCCTAACATACAAATAGAGTTTGAAGACTTGAGTTCTAAGCCACTCATATTTACAGCAGGAAATGGTCGGTCTTTCTTTGCGGACGCAAGGCAACACCGCGTATTGTCGGCGTTGAACATGAGTGGATTATTCCTTCCCCGTTCAAGAACACGTTCTAAGTCACTATTGATTGATGCTGCCATTTTCACCCTAACGTCCTGTCTAGACTTATTGTTGTGGGAAAAATGAGAAGAACTACAATCTAGAGTGCTGTCATCTGAAAAACAATGCATCGAGTTAGTTGTTGAGGAAATGAGGTCATTTATGTACAGCAGGAAAAGTGTGGGAGCTATCACTGATCCTTAGGGTACACCCGAGTTAATAGCAGTTTATTCTGAAAAGAAGCCATCGACGATAACGCGTATACGTCTTTTGTCAAGAAAGCTGGATACCCAATTGATGAGCGTATCAGATAATCCGAACGAAGTGAGCCTGGCAAGTAGGCACTTGTGTCAAACCTGGTCAAAAACTTTTGAAATATCTAAAGCTACAAAGTCTGTTTCACCGGACCTCTCTAATGTGTTATTCCAAAGTTGGGTGACATACGGAAGAAGATCACCCGTTGATCTGTCTGAACCCATACTGGCGGTCGTTTAAGAGTTTATTGGAGTTGAGGAACGAAAGTAGTTGGCGGTTGATGGCTTTCTCCATGATTTTCGACAGAATGGAAGTGATAGCTATTGGTCGATAGTTTGAGGGATCGGTTTTGTCGCCCTTTCTAGGAATAGGCTGGACATTTGCCAACTTCCACGATGAGGAAAACTCTCCAGATAACATCGAGATAGAAAGGAGTTTGGACAATACTGGTACTAGCTGGGGATAGCATTTCTTAAGGATGATAGCTGGAATACCGTCAGGGCCAGACGCCTTGTTTGAGTCAAGTTTATTGTAACGAAAGTGGATTGGTTTAATAGTGTATGGTGTAGATTTGGGCGACGGCACAGTTTTACCAGAATCATTGAGACATGAATTCGATGTAAAGTGATCGACAAAGAGGTTCGCTTTTTCAGCAGGATCGGCTACTACAGCTCCGTCTCGAGACGTCATGGGAAGAAAGGAAGGTGTACTAAAGTTTTTGCTGAAGGCTTTAGCTAATGACCAAAATTTACGACCACCCAAAGAACATGAGACTAATTATTTGCATTTACGTCCTTCAAACACCTTTTTGGCCTTGGTGATGATGCTTTTGCAACTATTCCTTGCGGCAATATAGTTGGCGTGATTTTCATTAGATTTATTTGATTTCCATCTGGTATAGAGTGTATGATTTTACGATAATGCATCAGTGCATGCCCTATTAAACCAGGGTTGGGAAAGGGGATGACCTACACGTTTTTGGGAATGTATAACTCCGTACCCAACAGGATAACTTCAGTTATTGAAACAGCAATGTTTGAAGGGAAGTCCCATTTAAAGCAATACTCACGCCAGGGAAAGGTTGCAAAAAAATCTCGCAGTTCGCTCCAGTTAGCTGATTAAAACACCACATAGTTCTATCCGTTTTTCGAGTAACAGTGGGATTGGGCACAGAGGAAGTTATTTCGATTAGGCAGAGGTCTGATTGACCAAGTGGTGAAAGGACTCTTGTTTTATAGACAAGTGGGTTAGTTGTAAGGAATAGGTTCATAAAATTTGGAGTATTGTTAGGATTGTCAGGGATTCTGGTTAGTTCGGAAATGATTTGTGTGAGATCACAGGATACATCAAATGCTTATGAATACCTGTGGGATTAGTAGTAAATGAAAAATGAAGGCAATTGGAATTGTGGGCATTAAAATTTCCCAAAATTGAAATATCGCAAGATGGAAACTGTGATAAGAGGTAGTCTATTTCCAGACTAAGGTAATCAAAAAGATCTTGGAAGTTGTTATCAATGGGAGACCTAAAAAAATAACAGTAGAATATCACAAATTAGGGCCCATTATGTTGGAGCCAAATCGCATCAAATTTGTTGTTTACCAAAGTGGACATCCTCTTACAAACTAAGTTGTCCTTGGTATACGCACATACTCCGCCTTTAAGGCGAAAGTTAGAGTGGAGGTTGTATCTGGGAAATTGCAGGTCAGGCGAATCAGTGCTTCCAGGGGAGACTTGTGTTTCTGATAGAAACAGAATGTCTGGTTGCACTTCTTCAAGGTGTTGGTGAACAGCATTAAGATTCGACCTGATACCACGTATGTTGCAGTAATTAATCCGGATACTTTCGATGACAGAAGTCGGTTGAGTCCTGCCCTCCCAGGCATCCGAATGGGACATAATTTTATTCCTGGCAGATCTTACTCTTCTTAGTCTTGATTTTGGCATAGACGAACTTTTGCTCCCCACCCCACCCTGAATCCTTGGGACGGATCGACGAATCGATGTGAGAGTGTAGGCGCCTCGCCATGCTCACCTAGGGTATAGCATCTGTTTTAGAACTCGTCATTTTAAGGGTTTAGCCGTTAAAACGCCACACTTACCAAAGTGCGTGTTGGCGAGTACATAAGGAATAAAGAAGAAAGTGACCGTCAGCCCTTACCGAGCTCAGAAAATTGGAGCACCAATATTAAAAATTCTATGGTAAAGGTGGTGGTATTGCACCGGGCGGCATGGGGTATACTATTATACTATTTGGAAAGAATAGATATACTTGGTTAACATTATCAAGAACCCTGGATACCGCTGAGACACGTTTTACGGCAACGTTTATCACCAGGTTTAAATTATGACTTGCGCAATGATTATAGTGAACATTTTTTCATTTCTAATATTTTGGATTGTAACCCATTATACGTACCACCGTATCCTTGTCCACGACATTTCGAGAGTAATTAAAAAAAAGATCCCGATGCACGATGAACCTTTAAAGTAAAAACGTCCATGATTTCTGTATCTTTGGGCATTCCATTCTAGTCATTAATTATTTTTGTTAACCGGAACACTAAACTTAACTGGTTTATTTTGGTGATGTCTTGAGTCGTGTCCAAAACAGTTGAAAAAAAAGGATCTCATTAAAAATTTCACTTTCCAATTGCGTTGCTACTAAAGTTTTATATATATATATATATATATATATATATATATATATATATATATATATATAGTTTTGCAAGAGGACCGGGCGAGCAAATTAATTACGGCCAAGAATGTACCACCTAATACGTTGTCTGTATCACATTTTTCACGATGCTCTCTGAATGGGCGATTCGCATGGCCGACATCAATTAATCGTCGTAAAACTTGCCTCCAATAACTTGATTTGTTTTGAAGAATGTATTCCAAATGAGAGTTCATCCATTTTTCTCACTTCCAAGTATCATATACTATGCGAATTTAAATGTGGTAATGAGCAATTTTGTGTTTGTTAATTTTTCTGAATAACTGGAAAAACTGTTTTGATCTATCACCAAACAACCAGCAAAGTTCACAATAACAAACGTTCAGTTTCTTAGAATAACACAGCCGCTGTTTGGACACCTTCAAACCACTCACATATGCAGTCATATAATAAAAAGATGAAAAACATCTTCCGCTTTCGTCACGGGCAAAAGGACCTTCTGGTTTACAGGGACGATAATTAATAATAAACTTTTTAATCAGCGTGTGAGGCTGTACCACCACGTGATTCGAATAAAATGCAATCTCTGTAGGGCATTTGTCGCCAAATATCCTAAAACACTTCTCTATTTCTCGTCCAAGTTATTTGAGATATCTTGAAAAACTAGTTGCGCTTTATTTTTTTCATGCCGTGCTATGGAAGAAAAAATATCGGCGTCCCTGTTCGTTTCTCTCGATTCAAATCTATGGAGAATTTCTTGTGATAGCGATTCTGGTTCTTGACTTTGAACAAACAACACATTACAAGTGTACATCTTTATACTTTTTTTTTAATTTCCACGTCGGTTGCAGTATCATGTGACGTTTCGGGTCCAGGTTGTATTTGCAGTGCTCGTTGAAGCCGTTACGTTAAAAAAGGTCCTAATTTTTGGAAGTTTAGTTTTCTTCGATTTTTGTTCCAATGGCGCTTGTGAAAATCTCAACCGCTAGGTTTTCTTTTATTCATTATCTAAGGCATTTAGTAAATATATATTCTGCATTAGAATACTTGAAAATTTACTTACGATTTCACGGCAAGCACCAATGAATTAGAACTAGAAACTCAGGTAGAAAAAAGAAATCTAATAATGAAGTGTAATATCAGGTACACTGTCACTCACAAAGAATGAAAAGTTGGTAGATTTTTTAATGTGTCCCATAGTGTTATAAGCAGGTCACTAAAAAGGTACAACTAAACTGGTATTATTGGTTTTCGGCGTGGAGGAGGCCGCCAAAGAGGAACTATACCAGCTGAGAACCAATATTTACGATTAACCGCCCGGAGATATCCAACCCATACTTCATCTCAAATTAATAACGCATTAAGGGCATCAACAGGTAACGTTATTTCGTTAAACACAGTTACTAGAAGGTTGAGGGAGCACAATCTAAGAGCCAGAAAACGCGCTATTTCTTCATAGTCAGCAACGTGTTGCTCGTAGAAGGTGGGCAGAGGTTCATCGGAATTAGGATGCACGCCACGGGAGTAGTTGTATGCTTACCTATGAGTATAGATTTTGTTTGCACCATTCCGACGAACGTATTTTAGTGTAGAGTAGACCCAACGAGTGCTACAACGCACAATATGTGGCTGCTCAGGTAGCTTTTAGAGGTGGTAGTGTTTGAGGCGGGATCATTTTCAATGGGCACGCCAAGCTAATTGTTTTGAATAGAGACAGAATTAATCCTACCGTTTATAGAAATCGATGCATTCTACCTATTGTAATTCCATTTGCGCAAAATTTTGGCCGAGATTTTATTTATATGGACGACAATGCTCGTCCCCATCGTGTAACATTGGTGAACACCATCTTTCAAGATCATCAAATTGAGAGAATGGATTGACCTAACTGCTCGGTGGATTGTAATCCCATAGAATATCTGTGGGACAGGTTGCAACGTAAAGCCCAAATGCTTCAAATACACTAAATGAACTAAAACTAAATGAAAATGCATTATTAGAGGAGTGGGAGCAGATACCATAGAATTTCATCAGCAATTTAATATTAAGCATGCCAAGGAGATGTTTAACAGTTTGTCGTGCACGTGGAGGCCCCACCCGTTATTAAGTAAAAAGAACTTTTAAGTTTCGTTTCTGTTGCAAACTGAAAAATTAATTGGTTCGAAATTAAGAGTAAATTGAACTTCTTTATTTCTAAGTTTTGTTGTTTGTGATGTTTGTGAGTTGTGTTTCATCAAAGTTTTAAGTGTTACAGTTATAAATTATTGCAGCATAGCTGAAAACAACATTTTAAGGGTAATATATAGTATTATTGTCAGGAAATGTGTTAATAAAAAGATGTTTTTCGCGTTTTTTATGGCCCACTTCAATTGACCAGCAGTTTAGCTTTTTTATTTTTACAAAGTATTTTCGTTTCCGTTGTATTTTAACGATCTAGACATGTGTAATGTCACGTCACGAGGTGCCCTAATATGACCAGCCCCTGCTGCTCCGGTAGCCACGCCTCTGAATGCCAATCACTAGGACAGTGCCAACTATTGGATCTCTTACACTAGTAGTATGTACTAGTTTTTTTTAATAAATATTCAATAGTGTATAAATTGCACAAGTGTGTCTTTACATTGGGTGTAAACCTGTTGTAACAAATTTATTATTATAATGAAAGTATTTCCCTATTGTTTAAGTTTAAACCATATAAATGCCATTGGATTATAAAATTGCTTTTCTGTAAAAGCCTTCATTGGATTTAATAGATTAGATTCCTATTGAAATGTTCGTTATCAAAAACCAATGTGTTTTTTGGGTTGCCTATCTTGAAACAATTTGGTTACGTTTATCCACGATTCTTGTTAAATACACTTAGAAGTAGTATTTCCTAGTTTTTATGTAATTATTTAGTTATGCATAAATTACATAACAAGTGTTAAATTGTCGGCAATTGGATGTAGGGGAGACCGAGGGAATACCGTGAGCTTAAGCAAAAGACTTAAATATTCCCATTTATTACCCGATTTTTTCTATAAGGAGTGCCAATACATACACGAACCATTGTAATTAAATAATTAATAAAACTCATTTTAACTAAGACCTTATTGTCCACAAAATACAAGTAATTAAAAAATAATCAATAATCACAAAAAAAATCAAAATCACAGATAAGATTTCTCTTTTTCTTTTCCACTACAAGCGGCATGTGACCACTTGGGGTATGAATTGCAACGATACCATACCTCATTGTTCCTTCCGAACTCTCCGCAGACTAAACAGATGTCGTCTTCATGGGTTGGGGTAAGATCAACTTCGTCTAAGTCATCATCACCACAAATCTCGCTTTCGGAATAACTCATTAAATTTAATATTGCGAATGTGTTTTGGTTTTTTGATGATCTTTTTTCCTTTCAAAACGCTTGAAACTTTTCTTTTTTTCACTACATTTACTTCTTTTTTCTCCCGTTTCTGTTTTCTCTTTTCTTCCAAAGCTTCCAGTTCTAATTTAAGTGGAGTAGCTGCCAAAATCTTCGAATGTTGTTTAGGGCGTGATTTCGTTGACATTTTTTAGTTTTGTAGCTGGGTAATAGTATGCATCATATATCTTGGTGAAGATGTGATGCATTTTATATTTGATGGTTCAGGTTGAGGTTCAGCTCGTATATCTTTCGCAATATTCTCTGCAATGTTGTTTTTTGTAGGTGTTCTATGTTCGGGCTCCAACGACATGAGATTCTATACTTGTGAATTTTTTTGTTTTTATCTTGGAACGACTCTTCCATAGAAATTGGTATCTCTACGATATTTTCAGTTTTATCAAGTTGAATAAAATCATCATCAGTAAATTTTTCCGGATCCAACGGCCAAATTCCCGCAGCTTTGAATGCAGATACCCCTTTTCTATAGTAGCGGCTCTCATATATGTTTTATTAAAAATTGAAGCCAAATCGTAATGCGTGATTTTTGGTGCACATGAATCCGTAAATATAAATCACATTTGTTCGAAGCATTTTTAATGGTCCGAAAAACGTCAGATCGAGTGGCTGAAACATATGTGATGTATGCGGCGGTATGTGATGGTTTTATACATTTTTTGAAGTGGTGCAGCCATTCGTTGAACAAAGTTTAGTTGATCCCTCCGTTTTTCGAACATTTGTAGATTGCCCCAGGAGGACCGTCAAGTGAGCTTTGGGATAAACGAACATAGGGGACACGTAGTGAGCAACTGCACTAACGGCACAAACTACTGTAACGTTCTTTCCCCTCTCCCATGAAATAACTGAACCCACTTGCTTCTGACCTTTCGGTGCTAAAATGTTTGAAGGCTTTTGAACCGTTGAAATACCCTTTTCGTCAACGTTATAAATACGATTTTCTAAAAACGTGTATTTCTCAAAGACTCTGGTAAGATTTTCAAAGAATTTTGTCATCGCAGCCTTATTGTATGCTTCTACCCTACTAGTGCCTTCGGTTTTTCTAAGCGAAATTCGTAAAAACAGTTCTAGCTAGTCTTCCCCAGCTACTTTTTTGTCTACAAGAATCGATGTTTGATTTTATTCTGCTCAGCAAAATCATAAGCTAGGCGGCGAAGTTTTAAAGGTGAAATTCCGTGAAATACATTGGCCAGTTTGATAACATGTTCAGCCAATGCTTTCTCCTGATCCTCAGTGAACGTAGCTTTCCGACCCAACTTACCTTTATTATAGTTTTTTCCTCGAATTCTGTCTCTCAGCGTAGATTTAGTAATGTCAAAGAATCTTCCTACTTCTCTTACAGCCCTACGGCTTCAATGGCAGTTTTAAGCGTGTCTGCTGACCATTTTCCTCTCTCTGAGGTCCGTCGGTATGTTCTGGGCAATATGAACTAAAAAGATAGCTACAGCTATTAAAAAAGGAAACAAAATAATCATACATGGGCACACGCGCAGCGTGGCATTACTCCATTGTTTATGCGCGGTATTCCCCCGAGCAACATCTAAAATTTAAAAATTTACATCATGAAAAGTACTTACATTTTATTGGTGTTATTGGGGTAACACTTATTTACATACTATCAAGTGGACAGAAAATGTATTGTCTTTAAATATGCACAGTCACTCACTGTTTTCAACCGTTTTAAGTGAAAGTTAGATCAGAATCCCATTTGGCACAAACACGCTCACTGTCAACTTACGACTAGCGGCCATTTCTCGAAACTTGTGGCGCACGCATCATTTAACAATTGTAACATTTTGCGACGTACGCCGGTGTATTTTTGGTTGAAGTTTTTTCAAAAATGCTATGCGAGGTATTCCCCCGCGCGCGGTACTCCCCGGATTCCCTAAGCCTGTTATAACAAATTTGTTATTATAATGCAAGTATTTCCCTGTTATGTTAAAGTTTAATCTAAATAAATGCTATTGAATTATAAAACTGCCTGTCTATAAAGGCCCTTATTTTAGTAAATTAGATTCCTATTGAAATGTTCATTATCAAATAAATTACAAAATGTCAACAAAACAAAAAATATTCTGAGATGAGTGGCAAATACTTTTACAATACATAAATACATTTTCCGATTAAGTATTGACAAATAAGCATAAATTGTACTTCTAACCTCCATATAGGTACAGTTAATGTTTCTTCGTCTGAAATGTCGGCAATTAAAAGTCATTAAAAGTATTAAGTGAACTTACAATTTAACCATCTCGGTAGCCGTATGCCGCATAGTTTAGATAATTCTTACAATCCTGTACGAACAAAAACTGGCCTAGACATTAAAGTTGAACACATAAAATGCAATGCGTGGACGACACCAAAGAAATATGCAATATTCATTAAATTCCCAGTTCTCAACCAGAGGTATGGTATTTTATTGCCAAGCTCTTAAGCAATAATTTCAATTCAATTGACTGTAGAAATAATGATAATTGTAACATACCAACAGAATAAAATATGAATTTAAGAATTTCATAAATTATTTTTACGATCGTTGGAACAAATTATGCAGATATGCATGTACCTACGCTTTCCTTATACTTAAGTGAAGTGAAGTATATTTAAAATTTTTTTTATATTTAAATTCATTAATACATTCTTGTTTACAATAGAAGTAAAAGATTCGTATTTTCATATTACAGGATTGTAAAGATAGTGAAATTAAGTTCAAAATTGTTGAATTGGACCTCCTTGGCAACCATACGTTGTGTCCTTAGTAACCGCTATTGACGTAGTTATATCGTGTTGGAAAATTTGGTGGGCAACAACTAAAACTGGCAAGTTTATACTTTTCGAGTATAATAATGTAAACTTTCCCGATTTATACTCAAACACTTATCTTTAGGGTTAATAAAACTTTACAACATCCATACGTTTCCATAATAATTAGAATGATCGTAGTTCTTAGTAATGACAGATTACACAATTATTTGAAGGGTCAAACAAATCCATAAAGTGTAGTAAAAACGCAATAAATAAAGCCTATTATTAAGTTTCTGTATTCGAAAGCCTTCCTGAATATTACTTTATTGTAGTAACATAATAGTTAGATGTATAATAGAATAAACACTATTAAACCAAGAAAAACATGTTACAGTTTAATTACACTATAACTGTGAAAAACTTTAATTTAAAGATGGTAAAAGTATTCAATTCTTGACATACCAATTAAAGATCCAACTAAAAAAACGAAACATAATATAGTTATTTATGTACCAAGGACAAAAAAGTGCACATTTATATCCGCGACTGCCTATACCTGCCGAGGCGTTTGTGTCTTTGTGTCAATGTCTGTGTGTCTGAGTGTCTTTGTGTCCTTGTGCCTTTGTGTCTTTGTGTCTTTGTGTCTTTGTGTCTTTGTGTCTTTGTGTCTTTGTGTCTTTGTGTCTTCGTATCTTTGTGTCTTTGTGTCTTTGTATCTTTGTGTCTTTGTGTGTTTGTGTCTTTGTCTCTTTGTGATTTTGTGTCTTTGTGTCTTTCTGCCTTTGTGTCTTTGTGTTTTTACGTCTTTGTGTATTTGTGTCGTTGTGTCTTTGTGTATTTGTGTCTTTGCGTCTTTGTGTCTTTGTGTCTTTGTGTCTTTGTGTCTTTGTGTCCTTGTGTCTTTGTGTCTTTGTGTAGTTGTATCATTGTGTCTTTGTGTATTTGTGTATTTGCGTCTTTGTGTCTTTGTGTCTTTGTGTCTTTGTGTCTTTGTGTGTTTGAGTCTTTGTGTCTGTGTGTCTTTGTGTCTTTGTGTCTTTGTGTCTTTGTGTCTTTGTGTCTTTGTGTCTTTGTATCTTTGTGTCTTTGTGTCTTTGTGTCTTTGTGTCTTTGTGTCTTTGTGTCTTTGTGTCTTTGTGTCTTTGTGTCTTTGTGTCTTTGTGTCTTTGTGTCTTTGTGTCTTTGTGTCTTTGTGTCTTTGTGTCTTTGTGTCTTTGTGTCTTTGTGTCTTTGTGTCTTTGTGTCTTTGTGTCTTTGTGTCTTTGTGTCTTTGTATCTTTGTGTCTTTGTGTGTGTCTTTGTGTCTTTGTGTCTTTGTGCCTTTGTGTCTGTGCTTTTGTGTCTTTCGTGTCTGTGTCTTGTCTTGCCTTTGTGTATTGCTGTGTCTTTGTGTCTTTGTGTCTTTGTGTCTTTGTGTCTTTGTGTCTTTGTGTCTTTGTGTCTTTGTGTCTTTATGTCTTTGTGTCTTTGTGTCTTTGCGTCTTCGTGTCTTCGTGTATTTGTGTCTTTGTGTCTTTGTGTCTTTGTGTCTTTGTGTCTTTGTGTCTTTGTGTCTTTGTGTCTTTGTGTCTTTGTGTCTTTGTGTCTTTGTGTCTTTGTGTCTTTGTGTCTTTGTGTCTTTGTGTCTTTGTGTCTTTGTGTCTTTGTCTTGCTCTCGTGTCTTGTGTCTTTGTGTCTTTGTGTCTTTGCGTCTTTGGTCTTTGTGTCTTTGTTTGTGTCTTTGTTTTGTGTCTTTGTGTCTTGTGTGTTTTGTGTTTGTCTTTGTGTCTTGTGTCTTTGTGTCTTGTGTCTTTGTGTCTTTGTGTCTTTGTGTCTTTGTGTCTTTGTGTCTTTGTGTCTTTGTGTCTTTGTGTCTTTGTGTCTTTGTGTCTTTGTGTCTTTGTGTCTTTGTGTCTTTGTGTCTTTGTGTCTTTGTGTCTTTGTGTCTTTGTGTCTTTGTGTCTTGTCTTGTGTCTTTGTGTCTTTGTGTCTTTGTGTCTTTGTGTCTTGTGTCTTTGTGTCTTTGTGTCTTTGTGTCTTGTGTCTTTGTGTCTTGTGTCTTTTGTGTCTTGTGTCTTTGTGTCTTTGTGTCTTTGTGTCTTTGTGTCTTGTTGTGTCTTTGTGTCTTTGTGTCTTGTGTCTTTGTGTGTTTGTGTCTTTGTGTCTTTGTGTCTTTGTGTCTTTGTGTCTTTGTGTCTTTGTGTCTGTGTGTCTGTGTCTTTGTGTCTTTGTGTCTTTGAGTCTTTGTGTCTTTGTGTCTTTGTGTCTTTGTGTCTTTGTGTCTTTGTGTCTTTGTGTCTTTGTGTCTTTGTGTCTTTGCGTCTTTGCTGTCTTTGTGTCTTTGTGTCTTTGTGTCTTTGTGTCTTTTGTGTCTTTGTGTCTTGTTGTGTCTTTGTGTCTTTGTGTCTTGTGTCTTGTGTCTTTGTGTCTTTGTGTCTTGCTTGTGTCTTTGTGTCTTTGTGTCTTTGTGTCTTTGTGTCTTTGTGTCTTTGTGTCTTTGTGTCTTTGTGTCTTTGTGTGTGTGTGTCTTGTGTCTTTGTGTCTTTGTGTCTTTGTGTCTTTGTGTCTTTGTGTCTTTGTGTCTTTGTGTCTTTGTGTCTTTGTGTCTTTGTGTCTTTGTGTCTTTGTGTCTTTGTGTCTTTGTGTCTTTGTGTCTTTGTGTCTTTGTGTCTTTGTGGCTTTGTGCCTTTGTGTCTTTGTGTCTTTTTGTATTTGTGTCTTTGTGTCTTTGTTTTTGTGTCTTTGTGTCTTTGTGTCTTTGTGTCTTTGTGTCTTTGTGTCTTTGTGTCTTTGTGTCTTTGTGTCTTTGTGTCTTTGTGTCTTTGTGTCATTGTGTCTTTGTGTCTTTGTGTCTTTGTGTCTTTGTGTCATTGTGCCTTTGTGCCTTTGTGTCTTTGTGTATTTGGGTCTTTGTGTCTTTATGTATTTGTGGCTTTGCGTCTTTCTGTCTTTGTGTCTTTGTGTCTTTGTGTCTTTGTGTATTTGTGTCTTTGTGTCCTTGTGCCCTTGTGTCTTGTGTCTTTGTGTCTTTGTGTCTTTGTGTCTTTGTGTCTTTGTGTCTTTGTGTCTTTGTGTCTTTGTGTCTTTGTGTCTTTGTGTCTTTGTGTCTTTGTGTCTTTGTGTCTTTGTGTCTTTGTGTCTTTGTGTCTTTGTGTCTTTGTGTCTTTGTCTTTTTGTGTGTTTGTGTCTTTGTGTGTGTCTTTGTGTCTTTGTGTCTGTGTGTCTGTGTCTTTGTGTCTTTGTGTCTTTGTGACTTGTAGTCTTTGTGTCTTTGTGTCTTTGTGCCTTTGTGTCTTTGTGTCTTTGTGTCTTTGTGTCTTTGTGTCTTTGTGTCTGTGTTGTCTGTGTCTTTGTGTTTTGTGTCTTTGGTCTTTGTGTCTTTGTGTCTTTGTGTCTTTGTGTCTTTGTGTCTTTGTGTCTTGTGTCTTTGTGTCTTTGTGTCTTTGTGTCTTTGTGTCTTTGTGTCTTTGTGTCTTTGTGTCTTTGTGTCTTGTTCTTTGTGTCTTTGTGTCTTTGTTCTTTGTGTCTTTGTGTCTTTGTGTCTTTGTCTCTTTGTGTCTTTGTGTCTTTGTGTCTTTTGCTTTGTGTCTTTGTGTCTTTGTGTCTTTGTGTCTGTTGTGTCTTTGTGTCTTTGTGTCTTTGTGTCTTTGTGTCTTTGTGTCTTTGTGTCTTTGTGTCTTTGTGTCTTTGTGTCTTTGTGTCTTTGTGTCTTTGGTCTTTGTGCCTTTGTGTCTTTGTGTCTTTGTGTCTTTGTGTCTTTGTGTCTTTGTGTCTTTATGTCTTTGTGTCTTTGGTCTTTGTGTCTTTGTGGTCTTTGTGTCTTTGTGTCTTTGTGTCTTTGTGTCTTTGTGTCTTGTGTCTTTGTGTCTTTGTGTTTGTTGTGTCTTTGTCTTGTGTCTTTGTGTCTTTGTGTCTTGTGTGTCTTTGTGTCTTTGTGTCTTTTGTGTCTTTGTGTCTTTGTGTCTTGTGTCTTTGTGTCTTTGTGTCTTTGTGTCTTTGTGCTTTGTGTCTTTGTGTCTTTGTGTCTTTGTGTCTTTGTGTCTTGTCTTTGTGCTTTGTGTCTTTGTGTCTTTGTGTCTTGTGTCTTTGGTCGTTGTGTCTTTGTGTCTTTGTGTCTTTGTGTCTTTGTGTTTTGTGTCTTGTGTCTTTGTGTCTTCTTGTGTCTTTGTGTCTGTGTCTTTGTGTCTTTGTGTCTTTGTGTCTTTGTGTCTTTGTGTCTTTGTGTCTTGTGTCTGTGTCTTTGTGTCTTGTGTCTTTGTGTCTTTGTGTCTTTGTGTCTTTGTGTCTTTTGTGTCTTTGTGTCTTTGTGTCTTTGTGTCGTGTGTCTGTGTCTTTGTGTTTTGTGTCTTTGGTCTTTGTGTCTTTGTGTCTTTGTCTTTGTGTCTTTGTGTCTTTGTGTCTTTGTGTCTTTGTGTCTTTGTGTCTTGTCTTTGTGTCTTGTGTCTTTGTGTCTTTGTGTCTTTGTCTTTTTGTGTCTTTGTGTCTTTGTGTCTTTTTTTGTGTCTTTGTGTCTTGTTGTGTCTTTGTGTCTTTGTGTCTTGTGCTTGTGTCTTTGTGTCTTTGTGTCTTTGTGTCTTTGTGTCTTTGTGTCTTTTGTGTCTTTGTGTCTTTGTGTCTTTGTGTCTTTGTGTCTTTGTGTCTTGTGTCTTTGTGTCTTTGTTTGTGTCTTTGTGTCTTTGTGTCTTTGTGTCTTTGTGTCTTTGTGTCTTTTGTGTCTTGTGTTGTCTTTGTGTCTTTGTGTCTTTGTGTCTTTGTGTCTTTGTGTTTTGTGTCTTTGTGTCTTGTGCTTTGTGTCTTTGTGTCTGTGTCTTTGTGTCTTTGTCTTTTGTTTTGTGTCTTTGTGTCTTTGTGTCTTTGTGTCTTTGTGTCTTTGTGTCTTTGTGTCTTTTGTGTCTTTGTGTCTTTGTGTCTTTGTGTCTTTGTGTCTTTGTGTCTTTTGTGTCTTTGTGTCTTTGTGTCTTTGTGTCTTTGTGTCTTTGTGTCTTGTGTCTTTGTGCTTTGTGTCTTTGTGTCTTTGTGTCTTGTGTCTTGTGTCTTTGTGTCTTTGTGTCTTGTGTCTTGTGTCTTTGTGTCTTGTGTCTTTGTGTCTTTGTGTCTTTGTGTCTTTGTGTCTTTGTGTCTTTGTGTCTTTGTGTCTTTGTGTCTTTGTGTCTGTGTCTTTGTGTCTTTGTTGTCTTGTGTCTTTGTGTCTTTGTGTCTTTGTGTCTTGTGTCTTGTCTTTGTGTCTTTGTGTCTTTGTGTCTTTGTGTCTTTGTGTCTTTGTGTCTTTGTGTCTTTGTGTCTTTGTGTCTTTGTGTCTTGTTTGTGTCTTTGTGTCTTTGTGTCTTTGTGTCTTTGTGTCTTTGTGTCTTGTGTCTGTGTCTTTGTGTCTTTGTGTCTGTGTCTTTGTGTCTTTGTGTCTGTGTCTGTGTCTTTGTGTCTTTGGTCTTTGTGTCTTTGTGTCTTGTCTGTGCTTTGTGTCTTTGTGTCTTTGTGTCTTTGTCTTTGTGTCTTTGTGTCTTTGTGTCTTTGTGTCTATTGTGTCTTGTGTTTTGTGTCTGTTTGTGTCTTTGTGTCTTTTGTTTTTGTGTCTTTGTGTCTTTGTGTCTTTGTGTCTTTGTGTCTTTGGTCTTTGTGTCTTTGTTGTCTTTGTGCTTTGTCTTTTGTTGTCTTTGTGTCTTTGTGTCCTTTGTGTCTTTGTGTCTTGTGTCTTTGTGTCTGTGTCTTTGTGTCTTTGTGTCTTTGTGTCTTTGTGTCTTTGTGTCTTTGTGTCTTTGTGTCTTTTCTTGTGTCTTTGTGTCTTTGTGTCTTTGTGTCTTTGTGTCTTTGTGTCTTTTGTGCTTTGTGTCTTTGTCTTTGTGTCTTTTTTGTGTCTTTGTGTCTTTGTGTCTTTTTGTGTCTTGTGTCTTTGTGTCTTTGTGTCTTTGTGTCTGTGTCTTTGTGTCTTTGTGTCTTTGGTCTTTGTGTCTTTGTGTCTTTGTGTCTTGTGTCTTTGTGTCTTTGTGTCTTTGTGTCTTTGTGTCTGTGTGTCTTGTTCTTTGTGTCTTTGTGTCTGTGTTGTCTTTGTGTCTTTGTGTCCTGTGTCTTGTTTTGTGTCTTTGTGTCTTTGTGTCTTTGTGTCTTTGTGTCTTGTGTCTTTTTGTGTCTTTGTGTCTTTGTGTCTTTGTGTCTTGTGTCTTTGTGTCTTTGTGTCTTTTGTGTCTTTGTGTCTTTGTGTCTTTGTGTCTTTGTGTCTTGTCTTTGTGTCTGTGTTTGTGTCTTGTGCTGTTCTGTTGTGTCTTTGTGTCTTTGTGTCTTTGTGTCTTTGTGTCTTTGTGTCTTTGTGTTTTGCTTTGTGTCTTTGTGTCTTTGTGTCTTTGTCTTTGTGCTCTTTGTGTCTTTGTGTCTTTGTGTCTTTGTGTCTTTGTGTCTTGTGTCTTTGTGTCTGTGCTTGTGTCTTTGTGTCTTTGTCTTGTCTTTGTGTCTTTGTGTCTTTGTGTCTTTGTCTTTGTGTCTTTTGTGTGTCTTGTGTCTTGTGTCTTTGTGTCTTGTGTCTGTCTTTGTGTCTTTGTGTCTGTGTTGTCTGTGTCTTTGTGTCTTTGTGTCTTTGTGTCTTTGTGTCTTTGTGTCTTTGTGTCTTTGTGTCTTTGTGTCTTCTGTGTCTTTGTGTCTTTGTGTCTTGTGCTTGTCTTTGTGTCTTGTGTCTGTGTCTTTGTGTCTTTGTGTCTTTGTGTCTTTGTGTCTTTGTGTCTTTGTGTCTTTGTGTCTTTGTGTCTTTGTGTCTTGTGTCTTGTGTGTCTTTGTGTCTTTGTGTCTTTGTGTCTTTGTGTCTTGTCTTTGTGTCTTTGTGTCTTGTGTCTTTGTGTCTTTGTGTCTTTGTGTCTGTCGTGTCTTCTGTGTCTTTGTGTCTTTGTGTCTTTGTGTCTTTGTGTCTTTGTGTCTTGTGTCTTTGTCTTTGTGTCTTTGTGTCTTTGTGTCTTGTGTGTCTTTGTGTCTTGTGTCTTTGTGTCGTTCCTTGTGTCTTGTGTCTTGTCTTGTGTCTGTGTTTGTGTCTTTGTGTCTTTGTGTCTTTGTGTCTTTGTGTCTTTGTGTCTTTGTGTCTTTGTGTCTTTGTGTCTTTGTGTCTTTGTGTCTTTGTGTCTTTGTGTCTTTCTGTGTCTTGTGTGTCTTTGTGTCTGTGTCTTTTGTCTGTGTCTTTGTGTCTTTGTGTCTTTGTGTCTTGTGTCTTTGTGTCTGTTGTGTCTTTGTGTCTTTGTGTCTTGTGTCTTTGTGTCTTTGTGTCTTGTGTCTGTGTCTTTGTGTCTTTGTGTCTTTGTCTTTGTGTCTTTGTGTCTTTGTGTCGTTTGTGTCTTTGTGTCTTTGTGTCTTTGTGTCTTTGTGTTTTTGTGTCTTTGTCTCTTTGTGATTTTGTGTCTTTGTGTCTTTTCTTTGTGTCTTTGTGTCTTTGTGTCTTTTGTGTCTTTGTGTCTTTGTGTCTTTGTGTCTTTGTGTCTTTGTGTCTTTGTGTCTTTTTGTGTCTTTGTGTCTTTGTGTCTTTGTGTCTTGTGTCTTGTGTGTCTGTGTCTTTGTGTCTTTGTGTCTTTGTGTCTTTGTGTCTTTGTGTCTTTGTGTCTTTGTGTCTTTGTGTCTTTGTGTCTTTGTGTCTTTGTGTCTTTGTGTCTTTGTGTCTTTGTATCTTTGTCTCTTTGTGTGTGTCTTTGTGTCTTTGTGTCTTTGTGTCTTTGTGTCTGTGCTTTGTGTCTTTGTGTCTGTGTATTTCTGCCTTTTTGTGTCTTTGTGTCTTTGTGTCTTTGTGTCTTTGTGTCTTTGTGTCTTTGTGTCTTTGTGTCTTTGTGTCTTTGTGTCTTTGTGTCTTTGTGTCTTTGCGTCTTGTGTCTGTGTTGTGTCTTTGTGTCTTTGTGTCTTTGTGTCTGTGTGTCTGTGTGTCTGTGTGTCTGTGTGTCTGTGTGTCTGTGTGTCTGTGTGTCTGTGTCTTGTGTGTGCTGTGTCTGTGTGTCTGTGTGTCTGTGTGTCTGTGTGTCTGTGTGTCTGTGTGTCTTGTGTCTGTGTGTCTGTCTGTGAGTCTATGTGTCTGTGTGTCTCTGTCTGTAGTCTTGTGCCTGTGTGTCTGTGTATGTCTGTCTCTTTGTGTGTCTGTTTGTCTGTGTGTCTGTGTGTCTGTGTCTGTGTGTCTGTTGTGTCTTGTGTCTGTCTGTGCGTCTGTCCTGTGTCTTGTGTATGTGTGTCTTGTGTCTGTGTCTGTGTCTTGTCTGTGTCTGTGTGTCTGTGTCTATGTGTCTTGTGTCTGTCTGTGTCTATGTGCTGTGTCTTGTGTCTGTGTGTGCCTGTGTGTCTGTGTGACTGTCTATCCCTGTGCCTGTGTCTTTTGTCTGTGTGACTGTGTGTCTGTGTGTCTGTGCTCGTGTGCCCGTGTCTGTGCGTGTCTGTGCTGTCTGTGCGTCTGTGTCTGTGTGTCTGTCGTCTGTGTGTCTGTGTATGTGTGCCTGTGTGTCTGTATGTCTGTGTGTCTGTGTGTTGTGTGTCTGTATATACTTGTGTCTTTGTTGTCTTTGTGTCTTTGTGTCTTTGTGTCTTTGTATCTTTGTGTCTTTATGTCTTTGTGTCTTTGTGTCTTTCTGTCTTTGTGTCTTTGTGTCTTTGTGCCTTTGTGTCTTTGTGTCTTTGTGTCTTGTGTCTTTGTGCCTTTGTGTCTTTGTGTCTTTGCGTCTTTGTGTCTCTGTGTCTTTTTTTTCGTTGTGTCTTTGTGTCTTTGTGTCTTTGTGTTTGTCTGTGTCTTTGTGTCTTGTGTCTTTGTGTCTTTGTGTCTTTGTGTCTTTGTGTCTTTGTGTCTTTGTGACTTTTAGTCTTTGTGTCTTTGTGTCTTTGTCTGTGTCTTGTGTCTGTGTGTCTGTGTGTCTGTGTGTCTGTGTATCTGTGTGTCTGTGTGTCTTTGTGTCTTTGTGTCTTGTGTCTTTGTTCTTGTGTCTTTGTGTCTTTGTGTCTTGTGTCTTTTTGTGTCTTGTGTCTTTGTGTCTTTGTGTCTTGTGTCTGTGTGTCTGTTGTGTCTTTGTGTCTGTTGTGTCTGTGTGTGTTGTGTCTTGTGTCTTGTGTCTGTGTGTGCTTTGTGTCTTGTGTTGTGTGTCTTGTGTCTGTGTGCTTGTGTCTTGTGTCTGTTGTGTCTGTTGTGTCTGTGTGTCTGTGTCTGTGTCTTGTGTCTGTGTGTCTGTGTGTCTTTTGTCTGTGTCTGTGTGTCTGTGTCTCTTGTGTCTGTGTGTCTGTGTGTCTGTGTGTCTTTGTGTCTTGTGTCTGTGTGTCTTGTGTCTTGTGTCTGTGTCTGTGTGTCTGTGTGTCTGTGTGTCTGTGTGTCTTGTGTGTCTGTGTGTCGTGTGTCTGTGTGTCTGTGTCTGTGTGTCTGTGTCTTTGTGTGTCTGTGTCTTTGTGTCTTTGTGTCTTTGTGTCTTTGTGTCTTTGTGTCTTGTGTCTTTGTGTCTTTGTGTCTTTGTGTCTTTGTGTCTTTGTGTCTTTGTGTCTGTGTCTGTGTCTTGTGTCTTTGTGTCTTGTGTCTTTGTGTCTTTGTGTCTTGTGTCTTTGTGTCTTTGTGTCTTTGTGTCTTTGTGTCTTGTGTCTGTGTGTCTGTGTCTTGTGTCTTTGTGTCTTTGTGTCTGTGTCTGTGTGTCTGTGTCTTGTGTCTTTGTGTCTTTGTGTCTTTGTGTCTTTGTGTCTTTGTGTCTTGTGTCTTTGTGTCTGTGTCTTTGTGTCTGTGTGTGTCTTGTGTCTTGTGTCTTTGTGTCTGTTGTGTCTTTGTGTCTTGTGTCTGTGTCTTTGTGTCTTTGTGTCTTTGTGTCTTGTGTCTGTGTCTTGTGTCTTTGTGTCTGTGTGTGTCTTTGTGTCTTTGTGTCTTTGTGTCTTTGTGTCTTTGTGTCGTTTGTGTCTTTGTGTCTTTGTGTCTTTGTGTCTTTGTGTCTTTGTGTCTTTGTGTCTTTGTGTGTCTTTGTGTCTTTGTGTCGTGTCTGTGTCTTTGTGTCTTTGTGTCTGTGTGTCTTTGTGTCTTGTCTGTGTCTTTGTGTCTTGTGTCTTTGTGTCTTGTGTCTGTGTTGTGTCTTTGTGTCTTTGTGTCTGTGTCTGTGTCTCTTGTGTCTTGTGCTGTGTGTCTTTGTGTCTTTGTGTCTTTGTGTCTTTGTGTCTTGTGTCTTTGTGTCTTGTGTCTGTTGTGTCTTTGTGTCTTGTGTCTTTGTGTCTTGTGTCTTTGTGTCTTTGTGTCTTTGTGTCGTGTCTTGTGTCTTTGTGTCTTTGTGTCTTTGTGTCTTTGTGTCTTTGTGTCTTTGTGTCTTTGTGTCTTTGTGTGTCTTTGTGTCTTTGTGTCTTGTGTCTGTGTCTTTGTGTCTTTGTGTCTTGTGTCTTGTGTCTTTGTGTCTTTGTGTCTTGTGTCTTTGTGTCTTTGTGTCTTTGTGTCTTTGTGTCTTTGTGTCTTTGTGTGTCTTTGTGTCTTTGTGTCTTTGTGTCTTTGTGTCTTTGTGTCTTTGTGTCTTTGTGTCTTTGTGTCTGTGTGTGTCTTTGTGTCTTGTCTGTGTCTTTGTGTCTTTGTGTCTTTGTGTCTTTGTGTCTTTGTGTCTTTGTGTCTTTTGTCTTTGTGTCTTTGTGTCTTTGTGTCTTTCTGTGTCTTTGTGTCTTGTGTCTTTGTGTCTTTGTGTTTTGTTTTGTGTCTTTGTGTCTTTGTGTCTTTGTGTCTTTGTGTCTTTGTGTCTTTGTGTCTTTGTGTCTTTGTGTCTTGTGTCTTTGTGTCTTTGTGTCTTTGTGTCTTTGTGTCTTTGTGTCTTGTGTCTGTGTCTTTGTGTCTTTGTGTCTTTGTGTCTTGTGTCTTTGTGTCTTGTGTGTCTTTGTGTCTTTGTGTCTTTGTGTCTTTGTGTCTTTGTGTCTTTGTGTCTTTGTGTCTTTGTGTCTTTGTGTCTTTGTGTCTTTGTGTCTTTGTTCTTTGTGTCTTTGTGTCTTTGTGTCTTTGTGTCTGTTGTGTCTTGTGTCTTTGTGTCTGTGTCTTTGTGTCTTTGTGTCTGTTCTGTGTCTTTGTGTCTGTGTCTTTGTGTCTTTGTGTCTTTGTGTCTTTGTGTCTTTGTGTCTTGTGTCTGTGTCTTTGTGTCTTTGTGTCTTGTGTCTTTGTGTCTTTGTGTCTTTGTGTCTTTGTTCTTGTCTTTGTGTGTGTCTTTGTGTCTTTGTGTCGTGCTGTGTGTCTGTGTCTTTGTGTCTTTGTGTCTTTGTGTCTTGTAGTCTTGTGTGTCTTTGTCTGTCTTTGTGTCTTTGTGTCTTTGTGTCTTTGTGTCTTGTGTCTTTGTGTCTTTGTGTCTTTGTGTCTTTGTGTCTTTGTGTCTTTGTGTCTTTGTGTCTTTGTGTCTTTGTCGTGTTTGTGTCTTTGTGTCTTGTGTCGTTTGTGTCTTTGTGTCTTGTGTGTCTGTGTCTTTGTGTCTTTGTGTCTTTGTGTCTGGTCTGTGTCTGTGTCTTTGTGTTGTGTCTTTGTGTCTTGTGTCTGTGTCTGTGTCTTTGTGTCTTTGTGTCTTTGTGTCTTTGTGTCTTTGTGTCTGTGTCCTTTGTGTCTTTGTGTCTTTGTGTCTTTGTGTCTTTGTGTCTTTGTGTCTTTGTGTCTTTGTGTCTGTGTCTGTGTCTTTGTGTACTTTGTGTCTTTGTGTCTTTGTGTCTTGTGTCTTTGTGTCTTTGTGTCTGTGTCTTTGTGTCTTTGTGTCTTTGTGTGTTCTTTGTGTCTTTGTGTCTTTGTGTCTTTGTGTCTTTGTGTCTTTGTGTCTTTGTGTCTTTGTGTCTTGTCTGCTTTGTGTCTTTGTGTCTGTGTCTTGTGTCTTTGTGTCTTTGTGTCTTTGTGTCTTTGTTGTGTCTTTGTGTCTTTGTGTCTGTGTCTTTGTGTCTGTGTCTTGTGTCTTTGTGTCTTTGTGTCTTTGTGTCTGTGTCTTTGTGTCTTTGTCTGTCTTTGTGTCTTTGTGTCTTTGTGTCTTTGGTCTTTGTGTCTTTGTGTGTCTTTGTGTCTTTGTGTCTTTGTGTCTTTGTGTCTTTGTGTCTTTGTGTCTTTGTGTCTTTGTGTCTTTGTGTCTTTGTCTGTCTTTGTGTCTTTGTGTCTTTGTGTCTTTGTGTCTTTGTGTCTTTGTGTCTTTGTGTCTTTGTGTCTTTGTGTCTTTGTGTCTCTGTGTCTTTGTGTCTTTGTGTCTTTGTCGTGTCTTTGTGTCTTTGTGTCTTTGTGTCTTTGTGTCTTGTGTGTCTGTGTCTTTGTGTCTTTGTGTCTTGAGTCTTTGTGTCTTTGTGTCTTTGTGTCTGTTCTTTGTGCTTTGTGTCTTTGTGTCTTGTGTCTGTGTCTTGTGTGTCTTTGTGTCTTTGTTGCTTTGTGTCTTTGTGTCTTGTGTCTTGTGTCTTTGTGTCTTTGTGTCTTTGTGTCTTTGTGTCTTTGTGTCTTTGTGTCTTTGTGTCTTTGTGTCTTTGTGTCTTTGTGTCTGTGTCTTTGTGTCTTTGTGTCTTTGTGTCTGTGTCTGTGTCTTTGTGTCTTTGTGTCTTGGTTCTTTGTGTCTTTGTGTCTTTGTGTCTTTGTCCTGTGTTTTGTGTCTTTGTGTCCTTGTGTCTTTGTGTCTTGTGTCTTTGTGTCTTTGTGTCTTTGTGTCTTTGTGTCTTTGTGTCTGTGTGTGTGTCTTTGTGTCTTTGTGTCTTTGTGTCTTTGTGTCTTGTCTGTGTCTTTGTGTCTTTGTGTCTTTGTATCTTTGTCTCTTTGTGTGTGTCTTTGTGTCTATGTGTCTTTGTGCCTTTGTGTCTGTGCTTTTGTGTCTTTCGTGTCTGTGTATTTCTGCCTTTGTGTATTTGTGTCTTTGTGTCTTTGTGTCTTTGTGTCTTTGTGTCTTTGTGTCTTTGTGTCTTTGTGTCTTTGTGTCTTTGTGTCTTTGTGTCTTTGTGTCTTTGTCTTCGCGTCTTCGTGTATTTGTGTCTTTGTGTCTTTGTGTCTTTGTGTCTGTGTGTCTGTGTGTCTGTGTGTCTGTGTGTCTGTGTGTCTGTGTGTCTGTGTGTCTGTGTGTCTGTGTGTCTGTGTGTCTGTGTGTCTGTGTGTCTGTGTGTCTGTGTGTCTGTGTGTCTGTGTGTCTGTGTGTCTGTGTGTCTGTCTGTGAGTCTATGTGTCTGTGTGTCTCTGTCTGTGAGTCTGTGTGCCTGTGTGTCTGTGTAACTGTCTGTCTCTTTGTGTGTCTGTTTGTCTGTGTGTCTGTGTGTCTGTGTCTGTGTGTCTGTGTGTCCGTGTGCCCGTGTGCCCATACGTCTGTGCGTCTGTACGCCTGTGCGTCTGTGTGTATGTGTGCCTGTGTGTCTGTGTCTGTGTGCCTGTGTGTCTGTGAGTCTGTGTGTCAGTGTGTCTATGTGTCTATGTGTCTGTGTCTGTGAGTCTATGTGGCTGTGTATCTGTGTGTCTGTGTGTGCCTGTGTGTCTGTGTGACTGTCTATCCCTGTGCCTGTGTCTATTTGTCTGTGTGACTGTGTGTCTGTGTGTCCGTGTGCTCGTGTGCCCGTACGTCTGTGCGCCTGTACCCCTGTGCGTCTGTGCGTCTGTGCGTCTGTGCGTCTGCGCGTCTGTGTGTCGGTGTGTATGTGTGCCTGTGTGTGTCTGTATGTCTGTGTGTCTGTGTGTTTGTGTGTCTGTATATATTTGTGTCTTTGTTGTCTTTGTGTCTTTGTGTCTTTGTGTCTTTGTATCTTTGTGTCTTTATGTCTTTGTGTCTTTGTGTCTTTCTGTCTTTGTGTCTTTGTGTCTTTGTGCCTTTGTGTCTTTGTGTCTTTGTGTCTTTGTGTCTTTGTGCCTTTGTGTCTTTGTGTCTTTGCGTCTTTGTGTCTCTGTGTCTTTTTTTCGTTGTGTCTTTGTGTCTTTGTGTCTTTGTGTTTTTGTGTCTTTGTGTCTTTGTGCCTTTGTGTCTTTGTGTCTTTGTGTCTTTGTGTCTTTGTGTCTTTGTGTCTTTGTGACTTTTAGTCTTTGTGTCTTTGTGTCTTTGAGTCTGTGTCTGTGTGTCTGTGTGTCTGTGTGTCTGTGTGTCTGTGTATCTGTGTGTCTGTGTGTCTATATGTCTGTGTGTCTGTCAGTCTGTGTGGCCATGTGGCTGTGTCTTTGTGTCTTTGTGTCTTTGTGTCTTTGTGACTTTGTGTCTTTGTGTCTTTGTGTCTTTGAGTCTTTGTGTCTGTGTGTCTGTGTGTCTGTGTGTCTGTGTGTCTGTGTGTCTGTGTATCTGTGTGTGTGTGTCTATATGTCTGTGTGTCTGTCAGTCTGTGTGGCCATGTGGCTGTGTGGCTGTGTGTCTGTGTGTCTCTGTGTCTGTGTGCATGTGTGTCTGTGTGTCTGTGTGTCTGTGTGTCTGTGTGTCTGTGTGTCTGTGTGCCTGTGTGTCTGTGTATCTATTTGTCTGGGTGTCTGTTGTGTCCGTGTGTCTGTGTTCTGTGTGTCTGTGTGTCTGTGTGTCTGTGTGTCTGTGTGTCTGTGTGTCTGTGTCTGTGTGTCTGTGTGTCTGTGTGTCTGTGTGTCTGTGTGTCTGTGTGTCTGTGTGTCTGTGTGTCTGTGTGTCTGTGTCTGTGTGTCTGTGTGTCTGTGTGTCTGTGTGTCTGTGTGTCTGTGTTTTGTCGTGTCTGCGTGTCTGCGTGTCTTTGTGTCTTTGTGTCTTTGTGTCTTTGTGTCTTTGTGTCTTTGTGTCTTTGTGCCTTTGTGTCTTTGTGTCTTTGCGTCTTTGTGTCTCTGTGTCTTTTTTTCGTTGTGTCTTTGTGTCTTTGTGTCTTTGTGTTTTTGTGTCTTTGTGTCTTTGTGTCTTTGTGTCTTTGTGTCTGTGTGTCTGTGTGTCTGTGTGTCTGTGTGTCTGTGTATCTGTGTGTGTGTGTGTCTATATGTCTGTGTGTCTGTCAGTCTGTGTGGCCATGTGGCTGTGTGGCTGTGTGTCTGTGTGTCTCTGTGTCTGTGTGCATGTGTGTCTGTGTGTCTGTGTGTCTGTGTGTCTGTGTGTCTGTGTGTCTGTGTGTCTGTGTGCCTGTGTGTCTGTGTATCTATTTGTCTGGGTGTCTGTTGTGTCCGTGTGTCTGTGTATCTGTGTGTCTGTGTGTCTGTGTGTCTGTGTGTCTGTGTGTCTGTGTGTCTGTGTGTCTGTGTGACTGTGTGTCTGTGTGTCTGTGTGTCTGTGTGTCTGTGTGTCTGTGTGTCTGTGTCTGTGTGTCTGTGTGTCTGTGTGTCTGTGTGTCTGTGTGTCTGTGTTTTTGTGTGTCTGCGTGTCTGCGTGTCTGCGTGTCTTTGTGTCTTTGTGTCTTTGTGTCTTTGTGTCTTTGTGTCTTTGTGTCTTTGTGTCTTTGCGTCTTTGTGTCTCTGTGTCTTTTTTTCGTTGTGTCTTTGTGTCTTTGTGTCTTTGTGTTTTTGTGTCTTTGTGTCTTTGTGTCTTTGTGTCTTTGTGTCTTTGTGTCTTTGTGTCTTTGTGTCTTTGTGTCTTTGTGTCTTTGTGTCTTTGTGTCTTTGTGTCTTTGTGTCTTTGTGTCTTTGTGTCTTTGTGACTTTGTGTCTTTGTGTCTTTGTGTCTTTGAGTCTTTGTGTCTGTGTGTCTGTGTGTCTGTGTGTCTGTGTGTCTGTGTGTCTGTGTGTCTGTGTATCTGTGTGTCTGTGTGTCTATATGTCTGTGTGTCTGTCAGTCTGTGTGGCTATGTGGCTGTGTGTCTGTGTGTCTGTGTGTCTCTGTGTCTGTGTGCATGTGTGTCTGTGTGTCTGTGTCTGTGTGTCTGTGTGTCTGTGTGCCTGTGTGTCTGTGTATCTGTTTGTCTGAGTGTCTGTGTGTCTGTGTGCCTGTGTGTCTGTGTATCTGTTTGTCTGAGTGTCTGTGTGTCTATGTGTCTATGTGTCTGTGTTTCTGTGTGTCTGTTGTGTCCGTGTGTCTGTGTATCTGTGTGTCTGTGTGTCTGTGTGTCTGTGTGTCTGTGTGTCTGTGTGTCTGTGTGTCTGTGTGTCTGTGTGTCTGTGTCTGTGTGTCTGTGTGTCTGTGTGTCTGTGTGTCTGTGTTTTTGTGTGTCTGCGTGTCTGCGTGTCTGAGTGTCTGTTTGTCTGTGTGTCTGTGTGTCTGTGTGTCTGTGTGTCTTTGTGACGTTCCACCGTCTCCACAAAGGCACACACAAACCCACTAAACGGTCATAATCGCAAAATCGCCCCGTTACCTACACCCGCCCAGCCACCTATACCTGCTGTAGTTCCCACACCCGCTACCCTTTATCCTATCCATACTCGCTCTGAATCCACGAGATCCCCATAACCCCTCAGAAATCGGTATTATCTCCCTAAGGTTCCTTAACCTTCTCTGGTTGAACTTAACGTTGAATGACAACCACACCTCTCTCGTAAAGACCTCTTCTCCCTTACCGGATGGTACACAGTTTAGGCTGCAACACCACTTCGGCAATCCCACTGAGACACTATCCGGTCCTCGTCCCTCCAACTCCACTCGTAAATCTCCCTTCTTTACCTGCGTGATTCGTTACATCTTAGCCAAAGAAATTTTGGGACCGATCAATCTGCCACCTGTGAGCAAGGTCGTTTGCATCACCTCCAAGGCGACCTACTCACCGACATATCTGGTCCGTATCATAACCCCATCCAAAATCACCCACAAGTACCTCCCAAAGACGTGTCGAACCCTCCCTTATCCCTAAACCCCTCTCCAAGTATTGCTCTACCTGCACGCAGGTGGAGCATACCCTCCATCCGTTTCCCAAGCTGTGGCGCTAACCCAAGGTGTAACGGCTGCGGGGAAGCACGCCTACTTATTCCTTCAAGTGACGGAAGCGATGGGAACTTCCCAGTTCCCCTTCGAAAATGGCAATCCTCGAACCCATCCTGTCTTCCGAGCCCCTTTCTATCTAAAACGTACTCACCCGCACCCTTTTCGGTATGTTTACCGACCGGCGAAATAGGATCATTCGAGTCCTAGACTCGCTATCCCGATCCGACTACCATCGGAGTACCGCACTTGCGTATCCGGCACGTGGACGGCGTCTCCGTTATCCGAATACCCAATCCTTAATTCCCTCCAAAATGGTTATCCTAGCAGGGACCGTTAATGCCAGGGGCGTTCGTCAGAAATACTCCCTACTTAAAAACCTCTTATACGAACACTATATACACATTCTCTCCATCACGGAGACGAAGCTCACAAATCCATGCACACTTAACAACAGCATCCACGGAACATCCCTCATAATTAAAAATTAACATTACATATAATGTTTTTACGGTTGATTTGAAATTTAAATAGCGCCAGCTATGTGTATTTTTTTGAAACCAATCGTAAGACAATAAGGTATTATTGTTTTTAATCATTTTTATGTCTAAAAACAAATCATCTTATTATTTTCAATTTCAATAGTAAATATTATTCTAGGGTGAAAATTGTTGAATGTATTCACAGTTTTCTTCTAATTTTGATTCTTTGGCGGCAATGAGAATGCCGTCTACGTAACGGAAATAAAATAATTGTGTAAAGGATAGTTTTTTAATGCATTCGTCTTCTAAAAATTCCACAATTAAATTTGCCATAGTGGGTAAAATTGGGGAACCCATAGGATAACCAAATTTTTTCTGGTAAAACAGTATTAATGTTTAAAAAACGTGAGGTGAGATGCTCAGGATGGTTCCTGTCCCCTCCAGCACTGCGTAATGCCATGTTGAACGCGGTAAATTGTGGTTGTTGCCGGTCTGCAGAAGTGGAGCAGTTCTGCTTGCAGAAGGCGTGGTAGTCTGAAACCACACCCACCAGTTTCTTCCTCAGCGAGTACCGTTGCTACCTTTCGGAAGACAGACAGGCCCTATTACATATTTACACATCTGAGGATGCCCAGCAGAAAGTCCAATTCTAAGGCGTGATACTGATTACAGCCGTAGCCACTTTCGATACCATCGATTTGTACGCCGGTCCGTGTTATATGATGAATTATGCCTATCCATAAACCTCATTAGGTTTATGGCGGTCTTGACTCGGGCGAAGTTAACCCTACGTCGGTCTAGTTCACGGAAGAAGTTAATCCAGTTCTCTTTCCTACACGAAAGATTACCAGGGGCATTTTATTCCTGGTAACGGTAATCATGGCTTCCGAAGGGGCTTCCAGAAGCTCGAACGCGTTAGTGGTCGGAGTCGGTGTCGATCCTTTAACGTCTTCTTCGGCCTCTTCTTCTATGTCGTAGAGTCCTTGTTAGGACCTCCACTAACAAGGCGATATCTGGCGGCTACTTCTTCTGCTCTTTTGCTGTCGTAATGGTGCAGGATTCCACTTCCACTAGGTCGTGCCATTCTAACTTGTATATGCTCGACATCGTTACAACGACTGGCAGATAGGTACTTCAATCAAAATATAGTAACAAGCAAAAACGCACAAACACTCAAATACGTCATTCAAAACCGCATACATTTTGGATTTGGTGTTGGCATTCTTTTGACTATAAAACCATGTTTTTAAATACACCTTATCGACATTAAACGAAGGAAACCAGATTTAAGTGAAACTAAGAGAGTATTTTATAGTACCAAAACACCGCGTGGGTTAACAAAATAAAAGACAATTATAAAACTTTAAACCCAAAAATATGACCGCACAATGTACACGTTTCTTAAGAATATAATTAGAACTTTATCTGTACGAACTAAACCATTGTGCAAGCATAAGAATTCGAAGACCATCGAGCTTATTGATTTTAGTTTTAACATCCTACCAAAAAAGGTCTTATTTCCAAATGTTGGGGAAGAGTATGTCAAAAGAATGTTAGATATCAGAAATATTTTAAGTATATCTTCCTTATTTGAAGAGTTCGGGTGAATATCAAGATTTAATCCCTCACAAATATTTTCCTTATTTCAAAATTTTAAATCAATATCGTTTCAGAAGGGCTTTCGGTATTTTAGGAGAAGTTCGAAAATCATCTTTCCTAAAGACTTTAGATGTTACCCCATATTAAGGATCTATCTCTTATTTCAACATATTGAGTCAAAAGGACTGTTTGGCTTAAAATAGCGGATGGAAAATAAAGGCCCGGATATAAAAGGTAAGAAATAAGGAATCAAAGGGGATTAAAAGTGTAATCGATAAAATAGGGGTCAAATAGAAAAAAGTAGACATAAATGCCGAAATAGAGGATGGAAATAAGAAAATGGGGAAGTAGGAAAATGTTGAATAATTATCAGTAAAGAAATATTATTGAAATTATTTCATTTACTTCAATTTCCACTTTGTGGGTTGGAAGGTATGTCGTTCCACACCAGATATTTTTATAAAGGTACATATATTAATAGATGGTGAGGGATTATCATAACTACTTTTTTAATATGATAATAATGATGAGTGCCCTTGATCTATACTGTATTAGTTATTTCATTTTGTGTATATCTAAGAGACGTCATCAAACATAATAGACAAAGATATTAATCAAAAAACATTTCAACTTAGGATGTTTAACATTTAAGTGGGTTTAACAAAAAATTATCTGTTTTGTTGAAGGCCTCCGTACAACAAAAATTAAAAATATGCTCGACATAATAACGACGGGAGTACTTTCAAAGTTTTTTAACAAAAATATCAAATTTTTTAATGGGGCTGTCTGCTTTTTGTCCAAAAATTAAGGTAAAACACATCACATGAACCAATGTGTATTTATTTGTGTTTTTTAAATGAAGCAAAACATAATGAACATTAGGGTAGTATGTTTCTTGCTCTACCTCATGATACTCGGAATCCATGTCTTCGCCTGACGGTATGTATTTCAATTCTAATATCTGAGTAATTTATGGTGTAGTATGGACGCAAACTTTCTTTTCATTGATTTGTTACAAATTTTTGGATAGGTTTAGAATGATAGGACAATTTAAAAAAAGGGTGAGCCAATTTTAAAGGAATTTGGTATAGATTAAACCTGGGTACTTAGAGTGCTTTTACGTTATCTATTTTTTATCTGAAAAAAGTGGGGGTGAAATCACTTATTAGGTGTTACAGCCTACAGCGCTAAAATGGCAAAATCTTGAATATGATCTTCTGCTTGGATTCGGATCGAGCAACATCAGCTAATTAATCGCGAATGCGACACCAACAAATTTGATAATACTACGAGAGCATCGTTTTAATGATATCAGCGACAAGGCCATCGGGGTTGACCCAAGACCAGCACGAGCGAGACTGCAAGGCCTATCTCCAGCTTCGGTTCGTCGACAGCAAGGCCAAGTATGCTCCAGCAATGGAGGTACCACCGCTGCTAAGCAACTAAGCACCACCTCCCGACCAGCTGGCTGCCAGCACGAAAAGAAGAGGACAGGAGGCGAATGAAGCACCGCGGTCACCGAAGAATAAAAAAACAAAAAAAGACCCACCCCGGAGCAAACAGCACCGATCACTTCATCATAGAGAAAAACGCGTTCATGCTCTTGGAAGAGTTTACGAACAGCGCAGCAGCAACGGAACAGACGACGACCGCAACCGATACCAGTGAGAATCTGTCGCCGGTAAACCTTCGTCTATAGAAGAACTAGATCCCTTTCTCCTGAGATCTAGACCAATAAGGGATGGCCTTCATAAAGAGGCCAAGGGAATCAACGAATGAATCCGGGTAATGCCTGCCTCATCCCAGGATCGAGGCTAAGGTGATTTATGTGGCGTGTCTGTAGTTTCCAAGCCGATATTGGCTCATAGCAGTTGCTGTGAGAAATTAATATCCAATTTGGTCTCAGGATAAAGCAGCAAGGGCGTGAGTTAACCAGAACCATTATTACATACCAGTATATTGGGTGTCTCAAAATTAACGCATTGATTGAATTTGACGCCGTTGGTGCAGTAAAGTGTTGGCAACCCTAAAAAACAATTTGACAGTTAGAACACGGTAGAACAACGTGTTTTCATTGTTATACAATATTTCAAAAATAATGAAAGTTTGGCGGCCACAGTTCGAAACTTTCATACAAAACACCATGCTAATAGAGTTCGTTGAATGCATTATTGAACATTAACAAGTGGATGCTGATTTTACGAGCAAAATCATCCTAAGCACTGGAGCACATTTTCACCTTGATGACTTTGTTAATCGTCAAAATTGCTCCATCTGGTGATCAGAGAACTGACATGTGATTGTTGAAAAATAAATACATTCCCAGCATGCCACTTTTTGGCGCGGATTTTGGCTGGACGCATCATTGGACCATACTTCTTCGAAAATGAGCCTGTTCACGCAGTATTTATTACTAGTGCTAGATATCGCGACATGATTGCCTATATTGGATGATATTGATATAGATGACATGTGGGTCCAACAAGACGGTGCCACATGTCATACAGCCCGTGAAGCAATTCAATTACTGCATGAGACATTACTTGGTTGTGTACTCTCTCGTTTTGGTGAGCATAATTAGGTCCTAGATCATGTGAGTTGGATTTCATTTTATGGGGTTATTTGAAGTCAACCACCCGTGCATTGAAGGAGGAAATTCAACGCTGCATCAACGAAATTCAGCCACATTGATGCAAAATGGTCATGGAAAATTTCGACAAAAGAGTGCGTATGTGCCAGCAAAAACATAAGAATCCAATAGAGCGTTTCAGGCCAGCATGTTTTGGCGTCAAGATGTTTTGGCGCCAGTAAGTAGAAATACGAGCACCACAACCCTTATCCCTGTATTATCCGCATGTTCCTGCTCTATGCTCTTACTTTATTTCCTTTTTTCCTTCAATTTTTTTCAGTATTTTGAAATACGCGTTGTTTCATTATCTCAAAATGTATAGAGTGACCCCCGTAAAAGGATTAGTACAGATCGTAGGTTCAAATCTTACTCGAGGTAAACTTTTTATTTATGTATTTATAAAATTAATAATAATTTTTAATTACTTATAGATCTTTGAACTTATTTGTTCATAAAAAAAAACTTATAGTAGCTTTATGTTAATCATTGTTGGAAAGCATTAAGTGATCTACATTGACGATTTAAAAATATACTACAGTAAAGCAACGATCAAATTCCATTACAGAAAACATGGACTAGTTTAAACAAACAAACAAACAAGTCTACTTTTAAAAATAAGTGTTATCTATTTGGAGGGATTCTTTGTCACGCGCAAAGAACGTTAATATCATAAAATCCGAATTCATTTAATTTTCATATAGATTTCATTAATGTAGCACTGTTATTTTTTCCAAAAACATTAGATGTACTTGAATAGTGAAAGGTTGTTATTGTGGTTACATAACTGGAGTTCTTCCAATACGATTATCGACAACGCTGATAAGTGCTCGTTTTTTTATCTTAACTCTTACCTCTTATTTTATTTACTTTATTTAATTGCTAGAGGTCTGATTTCAAGTTTGGTTGTTGTGTAGGCATTTTACTGATTTAACTGTAAAACGTATTTTTATCACTGTATGCAAAACTCGACAATAGTGTACACCTTAGTTTGAGCGATATTATTGTTATTATGGTTTTCATGATCATGATGATCGTGGGTAAAATAAAACAAAGTCCTGTTGCTGCCTTACGAAATGAAATCGCTGTTAGTTTCGAAACGCTTGTGTATTCAAAATTATAAATAAAAGTCAACTTGTTTATTTAACCCCGGGATATTTACCCAAGATAGTGCGTTCAAGCTTGTTTATAAATTTAGGGTACTTTTTGCCAGAGGTATTTCCGAATTTGAGTGATATTATTATTATGTTTGTGTAATGATAATGATAATGTGTTGTGTAAAATAAAACACAGTCCTAATTTGTTGTTGTATAGGCATTTTTACTGATTTAACTGTAAAACGTATTTTTATCACTGTATTGAAAACTTAATAATGCTGCTACATGCTAATTAGAGCGATGTTATTATTATTATGGTTGTCTAATGATAACTATGAGCGTTGGGATAAAATAAAACACAGAGTCCTATACTTGTATTACTAAATGAAATCGGTTTAGCTTCAAAGCACATGTGTATTATCAAAATGGATATGAAAGCCGACTTGTTTGTTTGCCCCCGGACATTTGTCCATTTTCAAAAACGAAATAGTGCATTCAAGCAAATCTAGGTCGCTTATGCCCGCGGTATTTACGAATTTGAGTGATATTATTATTATTTTATTATTATTATTACGGCTGACTAATGATAATGATAAGCGTTGGGTAAAATAGAATACAGAGTCCTATAGTTGTCTTATGAAATGAAATCGGTGTTATTTTCAAATCATATGTGTATTATCAAAATTGGAAATGAAAGTCAGCTTGTTTATTTGTCCCCAGGCAATTGTCCATTTTCAAAAACGAAATAGGGCAATCAACCTTATTTATAAATCTAGAACCCTTCTGTAGGCCCCCATATTAGAATACAGGTTCAAATTTCCCGCAATAAACAATCAGAATGTAGACTTAAATACAAATTCAAATTTCCCGCCAGGGGACCAGGGAGCTAAGTCCCGAGAACAAGTTGCAATACCGTATACCTGTCTTATAAGTTAGCATTAGGTCCCCTTGTTCTTTAGGATCAACAGGGAAAATAACAAATTTAATATTCAAGTAGGAAACGGTATTATAAAATTACTTTGTTATGTGTTATTGATTTAATAAAATTCTTGTTTCGTTGTGCATGAGATTAATTAATTTGGTGTATGCTGATTTCAATGACAATGAAGTTTAATTATGACTCATAATTAAAACGTCTTACCTTAAAACCTCTTATTTCAAATTTTCTACCATAAACATTACAGAGTCCTGTATGTACTTTTAAGACAGAAAATATTCATTAGCCTATACACAAGTAGATGGCACCACAAACAATTTCAAATTTTGGGGCAAGGGGCAAAGACCCGAAAGTGAGTTCAGAAGACTTATACCTGCCTTACAAGTTAAGGCCCTTATTTGAACACAAATTCAAATTCCCCGCCATAACCAAGCAGAATGTAGAAACGTAAATACAAATTCAAATTTTCCGCTAAATGGGCCAGGATAAGAGGCGAAGACCCGAGGGCAAGTTGCGAAGCCCTACACCTGTCGTACAAGTTAGCATTAGGGCCCCTCTTATTAGAATACAAATTTAACCAATCAGAATGCAGAGACTTAGTCGTCTAATCAGAGCACAGCGGCTAAGTAGTGGGGCTAAGGACTAATCAGAAGTAGAGGGGTGGGCACGCGCCCAACCAGTCAGGTAAAATGATGGGTGTGGTCTAGTCTTAGCCCGCCTTAATAAAGCAATAAGGGCCTTTTCTAGTCTAAACCCCGCCGTAACAGCCAAAATGGCCTTAATCTACTATCCACATCCCTCACTTGGGTCACGTGGGCATCCAACACCGCTAACCAGGGGGGATAGACCGCTAAAAGGCTCTTAACACCGTCAAAAGGTCCTTATTTAGGGGTTAAAATCCCGCCCAGGGGTTGAAAAAGGCCTCCGAAAAGAATCCGACACCACCCTAACCCAACTCCTAGCCCAACTCCAAACCCCCACTCTGCCCCCCAACAACTGATGACGTCACATCCTATGCTGGTCCTCTTCTACTATGGTAGTTAATTTTTGAAATTTTTAAAATTAGCGTAAGCTGTAAAATATTTGTAATAGTGTCATCTGATAGAGAATTGAATTCTTTAAAGAAAAGCTCCTGTATAGCATTTGCCTAAAATAATTAGGAAGCAGGAATTCTAGAGTTTCTTCATTGGATTTCCTATGGTGTGTCAGACTATTCACCACCCGGTGTATGGTTAACACAGCAATACAATAATTTAACATATGTGGTTAAAATTAAAATCGTATTAAACGTACACATTGTATTTACAGTGAGCAACAAATACTATTATTAATAATCAAAAACTATTTCTTTGTTAGATTTTGCTTGATCTTTACTTGGTATGTCAAGTGAATCTTGTGAAACCTTTTATCAATTTCAGATTCATGTTTTTTGCAACTTTACACTTACGTCATAACGTTAATTATGATATTTTTCATTGTTAACCTTCATCCGTCGGGTATTTGCTGATTTGTCATCTTCAAAGCAGTTTAATAGTATTAAATTTGATTAAAAAATCTAGCTATTCTTTACTACAATAAAATTAGTTTCCATAGTTGGCTTTAAATATTTTTTATCAAACTGTTGCATTAATAACAGGCTTAGATTTGCGTATTCATATTTCATAAATTTCTTTTGACATCTGAATTTATTTCTAAAGTTATCATTTAGTGAGGGCGATAACTGTAATTTACACCAAAACGTGTTGTGAAATTTAACATTTTCATATCGAAGTAGTCAAGTTACTGTGCAAAAGGTTAAGTAGCGTATGCTTACTGTTAGG
>JARFJB010002272.1:457500-460000 GCA_036346205.1 Vesta saturnalis
TAAGTGTTTGTTTATTTGTTTTTTCAGTGTTAAAATATAAAAATGCCTTAATTTTCAGAATAAATATATACGTTATTATTATGAACATGCAGTGACATTTGACAGTGACAGTTGCAATAATTAATTTTGTCATCATATTTTTTGTGCGGGAAAAGACGCTGAACGGAATGAACTCTAGTTTCAATAGAAATATTAGGCACACGATTATTTTATAATGTCTAATATTTTAGAAAATTTTGGGGTTTCTGATGTCAGGGATCACGAACAAACTTTCACGCAAGTTATGGAAGGATCTACTAGCGTAAATAATCACCCAAGTTTATTTTCGAATGTTGTTAAAAATAGTATGTTCCCAAAAAAGGACCAAGCAATAATTCTACCAGCTGTTGAGAAAATTTTAGTTAAAGAATTTGTGATTGGTATTGGTTCATTAATAGGTCCGAAAAATGTATTATTTGCTTCACGAATTTCCAATAACAGAATTTGCATTTACTTGTCATCAAAAGAACTCGCGGACAGTTTTATTCAGAACCATTCTGGTATATATAACACCAGCTCAAAGGATAATTCTATCTAATGTTTGCCCTTCCATTCCTAATAGTGTTATAGAAGATAATTTGAAAGCGAGGAATTTTAAAGTTGTATCACCAGTTTCATTTATAGGAGCTGGTATCGGGTTAGGAGAGTACAGCCATGTATACAGTTTCAGAAGACAAGTGTACATTTTACCGGATGACACAGATGCTATATCAGATTCTATAGTAATAAAATTTGAAGGAGACGATTACAGAATATTTTTAACTAATGACCAAATGAAATGCTTTAGTTGTAAAGAAATAGGACACATTGCCAATAAATGTACAAAAAATCTAACTACTACAGATGCACAATCTATTAGTGACACCGAATATGAGATTACAGTAGATCCAAACACAGATAATAGTACAACTCATATAGAGATCCCTGCAACAGAAAATACCTTACAAAGCGTTTTAGTATCACAGCACGCCAATAATGAAATAAGCAAAAAACGACCAGCATCATCCACTGTGACGTCTAGTCTTCCAGGGGACTCAAAAAAACTAAATTTTGAAAATGGTTCTCAAGTTTTACACCTGAACAAAACAGAGAAGAGAATAACAAAAAAGCCGAAGATATGTTCTGCTGATGATACAGAGGAGCTCGAAAAAATTAAATACTTGTGGCCCAATGACGATTTCATATTATCGTATGAAGACTTCAAACATTTCTTACTTAATGTAAAAAATAACGAAACTCCAATCGAAGTAGCAAATGAATACAGTTTGGATACCCAAGGTATGATAAAAATGATCACAGAAACAACTCCGTTTCTCACGACAAGGGCATTAAAAGAAAGATGCAAGCGGCTTGTTAAAAGTTTAAGCAAAGCAACAGACTGCGCAAGGAGGTACTCAGACTCTGAATCTGAAATCCTTGTCTCGTCGCATTCACATTTATCCACAGAAGATTCCAGCACAGGATACTTTTAAATAAACAAAACAAAAATGGCTGATTATATTAAAATAATTACTCTAAACGTTAAAAGTATTCTTAGCAGCATTAAGTTTCAAAGTTTAGTTATTTTCTTGCAAAAGCATTCCCCAGATATTATGTTACTTCAGGAAACCAATATCACCACGGATATATTTAATCACATGTCGATAAACAACCAATATAAAATTATATACAACCCTAAAGTATCTGAATACACAGGAACGGCAATAATCATAAAAAAACAATCGCATGTTAAACTTATCAGTGCTGAAGTTATTCAGAATGGTTTTCTGTAAAAGGACATAATCTCAATCAACACAGACATGTTTCATGTTTCCTCCATATATATACCGCACGAGACAAATACAGCCTTTCGAATCTTAAACGTTTTAAGAAGCTTAGTAAAATTCACCACCTCAATTGCAATATAATAATTGGGGGAGATTTCAACACTACGTTAGATTCTACCCTAGACCGTCTTAATTCTAGCGAAAGATCTAAAGCTCTTGCAGAATCCTTAAAAAAAATAGTTGCAGAATACAACATGATTGATGCATATAGGATGCTACACCCCACAACACCAGGGTATACCTTTTACACCAGTAATTCTGCTTCTCGGCTCGACAAATTACTATGTAATGTAATTTTGCTCAGCGACTAAAACTGCAAATAATCTAATTTCGTTTTCGGATCATTTGGCTGTACAAGTAAGCTGTTGTAAACACATAACCCAAAGTGCTCCATATTGGCGATTTGACAACTTACTTCTTAATGACAACCAATTTACGGAATGTATAAATAACGTAATTGATTACATCATTAAAGAAAAAAATCAAAAACAGGCTTCCTGGGACTGGTGGAATAAGTTGAAAAATGAAATTAAAACGGCAATACTCATATACAAAAAGCACAAAAATCAAGCAAAATATATAGAACTAAATGCACTTCAAAACAGGTATTACCACGCTCAAGGATCAGCGAATCA
>JARFJB010002272.1:485000-505000 GCA_036346205.1 Vesta saturnalis
AAAAAGGAAAAATTTAAATATATTTATTTTGAAATTTGCTTTAGATCTACGGCATTTGGTTTAAATGCTCGCAGTTCGAATAAAATTTTCATTATACGATGTAACATGTGGTTGATCTATATATATATATATATATATATATATATATATATATATATATATATATATATATATATATATATATACAGTGTCACAGATAGAGGACACTAAAATAAGAAAAAAAGTTCCTGTGAACTTAGGTTCGCAACGCCTTCGTTTAAAAGTTATAGGGTGTTGAAGATTAACTATTTTTTTGTTTTTTTCTTAATATCTTCTTACAATGATTTATTGAGCAGACGAAATTTTGTATACACGGGCTTTTTATCACGCAGAATTCAAATATGACCTTAGTTCTTTTATTACTGAAGAGCAGTGATCATATTACAAGCCCCCCACGACAAATCCACCTATTTTCAAACCTCGTTTAAAAAAATTTCATTACCACTCAAGAAAATTGAGCTAGCTTGCCATCAAGCTTCTCCGTAACACATAATCATGTCCCTGTGTTCTTCAAAAGTATAGTGAACCATTTTAGGAACACAAAATAATATGTACTATTGGAGTGATGAAAATAACAGGCGATGGAAATTTACGAAAAAACAAACGAAATCTATGGCACTTGTCAAAATATAATTGACTTGTTAGAGGTATTTTGTATTCTTGATTAAGTTTTGCATTGATTCTCTTATTGATTTTTCAAAATTACTTTCAAAAATGGTTCACTACACTTTTGAAGAATACATGGACATAATTATGTGTTACGGCGAAGCTAGATCAAATTCTTCCGAAGCTCAACGTATCTATCGAGAAAGATATCCATTAAGGCATATTCCTCATAATAGGACATTTATTGAGGTGCATAGGCGTTTGGGTGAAGATGGCTGTTTTAAAAAACCAAAAGTTAATAGTGGAATTTCCAGAACTCGTCGCACTGTGCGAAACGAAAAAACTGTTTTGCGAATAGTAGAAATTAATCCGAGAACAAGTACCAGGAAAACAAGTTCAGCGGTACGAAATGTTAACCGTGAATCAGTTAGACAAAGTTTCAATGAACAACTTCTTCGCCCGTATCATTTCCAAAAGGTTCATTCACTATTAGAACATGACTCTATCTTCCTCGTGTACAATTTTGCGAATGATTGCAAAATCAAAGACACGATATTCTTTCTAAAATTTTGTTTACTGGTGAAGCTGGTTTTAGCCGTGATGGTATTCTGAATCTATATAATATGCACCACTGGAATGATGAAAATCTTTATCAAGCCGTAATTATAAGTCACTAATATGGGTTTTCTATTAATGTGTGGGCAGGTGTAATTGACAATTACTTAATTGGCCCATTTCAATTGCCTAATCGATTGACAGGTGAACTGTATCGAAATTTCTTGGAGAATGAACTAAATACGTTATTAAAGGATGTTCCAATGGCTATTATTGGTAGAATGCTTTACATGCATGATGGCGCGCCAGCTTACTTTTCTCTATTGGCAAGGGAATTTTTGGATAGGAGATTTGGAAATACGTGGATTGATCGAGGGGGACCTGTACCCTGGCTAGCTCGTAGTCCAGACCTTAATCCCCTCGATTTTTCATTTTGGGGATTCATGAAAAATGATGTTTAATCTGTAGAAATACATAATGAAGAGCAACTATGGATAAGAATTATGGATTCCGCAGATAGATTCCGTAATAACCCAGGAATATTTCAAAGATGCCGTCAATGTTTTTTTAATCGCTGCGACTTCAACAAGGTATAACTTCCTGAAGCAGAAAATATGGAAAAACAAACTTTTCCAGTCGAAAATGACATACAGTGTAAGGCAAACCAGTTAGGACTGATTCAAACAAGATGGAAACCTATATCCCCTCTATCAGTAATACAATAACTAAGGTCATATTTGAATTCTGCATGATAAAAAGCCCCTGTATACAAAATTTCGTTCGATTATTACATCATTGTACAAAGATACTAAAAAATAATTAAACTTCAACACCCTATATCTTTTAAACGAAGGCGTTGCGGAACTAAGCTCATAGGTACTTTTTTCTTATTTTAGTGTCCTCTATCGCGTGGCACGATGCATGGCACTTTTTCTATGTCATCCTGTATATACAGGGTCCGCCAATAGTGCGTGGACGAAGCTTTATGAGTTTATACAATATCGTTTTCAAAATTATTTATTGCAGGATGGTGTGAGATTTTTCGGGTTACAGGGTTACAGGGTTATTAGAAAATATTTTCGCAAAAATTACTACTCGTATACAGGGTATTACAACACAAAGTTATATTTTTTTAAATGGAACATACCGTATATTATTATAAATTTGGATTCCCTGGTTAATTTTAAGGCCACTTTATTCAATATATGAGGTATCTTAAACGCGCAATTTAGGCGCTGCATTCAATTTTTTGAAAATTTAGAGGTTGAAACGAAAAATTGTAACAACCGTATTGAGAAATGTGTAACACTAAAATTTTAATGGTTGATTAGTCATAGACTGCGCTACATAAAATCGTAAAAATAGTAATATTATCTTTTTTAATTTTCGAGATATCGTAATGCAAAGTTTAAGATTTTCAATCATAGATAACTTGATTTTTTTAAATGGAAAGGTATACATTGTTTTACATTGTTAGATAGGAAATGTTTGACGCTTAACTTTACGAACATCATATACGTAATACGTTTATTTAAGAATTATAATGAGTAATTTTTTGCAAAATGAATTAGTTGACATAATATTTGTGCTTGGAGAATCAAACAAAAATTGTTTATTGGCCCGTCGAATCTACGGGCAGCGTTATCCTGATCGAAGACATCCAAGAGAAGAATCGAATATACCTGCCCAAACATTCACTGACCATTTATTTTGAGAGACTAACCGAAATTGGTGTGGATTTTCATTTGAATAAAAATGAAAATTATGTCTGTTCACAAATCCATTTCGATGAAATATACATTCATCGGTAAATAATATCCCCGATATAAAATTTTCGTTCGCATTTAACTGTTGTTGAACCCACTGGCAAAAATTAATTCGATTTTGAAAATCTTGTTCTTTCAGCTCTTGATGTAATTGTACATGATAGGGGTGAAATTTATTTTTCTTTAACATTCGTCTCACGGAAGTTTAACTGATTTCTAAATTGTCACTTAATTTGGGAATACTAACGTGGGGGTTTTCAACTGTAGCTACAAGTTCACGAAATTAATTTTCTTCATTTGTAAAAACTTTAGCTCTTTCGTTTTTAGGATATCCAACACTTCCAGTACTTTCAAATCTTTCTAAAAGATTGCGAAACGATTCTTCTCTTGGTTGTCTTCGATCAGGATAACGCTGATCGTAGATTCGACGGGGCAATAAACAATTTTTGTTTGATTCTCCAAGCACAAATATCATGTCAACTAACTCATTTTGCAAAAAATTACTCATTATAATTCTTAAATAAACGTATTACGTATATGATGTTCGTAAAGTTAAGCGTCAAACATTCACACTGCAAGTAATTAACTCAGTTACGTTTGAACATACACGCGAAATGACAAAACAGATACTATTGCTGAATTTTGTTTCTAATATTCTTTTGTTTTCATAGCTTGATGTGATTTAAACAATCATACATACATATGTAAACCTACGAAAATCGACAAATTCAGTAAAAAAGCTGGATTATCAAAAAACGGCAAAAAATAAATACCAATAATGTTATATCAAAAAAATTGTAATTAAATTTCCTATCTATCAATGTAAAACAATGTATACCTTTCCATTTAAATAAATCAAGTTATCTATGATTAAAACTCTTAAACTTTGCAAATTCAGTAAAAAAGCTGGATTATCAAAAAAACGGCAAAACATAAATACCAACAATGTTATATCAAAAAAAATGTAATTAAATTTCCTATCTAACAATGTAAAACAATGTATACCTTTCCATTTAAAAAAATCAAGTTATCTATGATTGAAAATCTTAAACTTTGCATTACCATATCTCGAAAATTAAAAAAGATAATATTACTATTTTTACGATTTTATGTAGCGCAGTCTATGACTAATCAACCATTGAAATTTTAGTGTTACACATTTCTCAATACGGTTGTTACAATTTTTCTTTTCAACCTCTAAATTTTCAAAAAATTGAATGCAGCGCCTAAATTGCGCGTTTAAGATACCTCATATATTGAATAAAGTGCCCTTAAAATTAACCAGGGAGTCCAAATTTATAATAATATACGATATGATCCATTTAAAAAAATATAACTTTGTGTTGTAATACCCTGTATACGAGTAGTAATTTTTGCGAAAATATTTTCTAATTGTAACCCGAAAAATCTCACACCATCCTGCAATAAATATTTTGAAAACGATATTGTATAAACACATAAAGCTTCGTCCACGCACTATTGGCGGACCCTGTATATATGTATATATATATATATATATATATATATATATATATATATATATATTACAACAAATATATATTTTTATTAAAAGTGGCAGAAACGAAAAATAGAGATCATTTGCCTTACTATCCGGACATAGACTGCTTTGAATATTGCTTCCTATTAAAAATATTAGAAACAAAATTAAAAAATGAAACAAAAAAGAGAGACTAGTAAGCTGACCTCCACCTGGTGTCTCCTGGGTAACGCTAACACAGGCTGTTTACGAATAACACATTACTGATTAAAAGCTTTCGATGTAATGGGTTACTTCAAAGACTGGAACTTTGAAACTTTTATTGGAATTAGGGGTGTGTGTGCTATTTGCGCCCAATTTTGATCCATCCCCATAAAAACGAACCGCAGTTTAGCTACTCTAATTAAATGAATTTAGCGCATACTTTTTTTGTGTGTCTTTTTAAGGTTGGTAACTCTGTACTTTAATCACTATTTTATTAACCGAAAATTCTTTTGTTTACTGAGAGTAGTCTTCAGCTAGCAATGAGAATTTTAGGAATCCTAGACTGTAAATTACACTTAAATAGATTTGCTCATTTGTATGGATATTCATTCACATTATTAATAAATGATTTATAAATTGTGGCGTATGATTATTGTATTATTTGTAATAATACAATTCTGAGAACAGTAGTATTTTTGAAAGTTTCAAAACTAAAATAATTTTTGGCGAACTGGTGAACTGTTGACTGTGAATTTCTGACGGTGAATTGCTGGCGGTGGATTGCTTAGGCGGTGAATTGCAGACGATGAATTGCTTAGGCGGTGAATTGCTGACGGTGAATTTCTGGCGGTAATTGCTGGCGATTAATTTTCCGGGCACGTATACGAACATAGGCAGTGTCCCTATAGTGCGTCAAAGTCTAATATCGACCTTATTAAAAGGATTTGGAAGTAATTTTTTATGGAACTGGTATGGTAGCAAAGGGCGCACATTTTAAAATTATTTCCAAATATACCAGATGATTCACTACAGCGGTGCACTTTCAAGATCAATTTTCTTAAATGGATCACCCCGTATTTTTCATATTTTGCAATTCGGCATAAAATTATCTCTCCAACAACCCCCTTTTATTTTTTGATTCGGTGCGAATTATTCGAAAAATATGAAAATTTTGTTCGAAATTAGTTTTAACAAATCGATTCCCTAAAACACATTTTGCCAAAGGATGTACATAGACGACACAGTCACCAAATATTAGTTATACTATACAGGGTGATTTTTACATAAGCCCTAATTTAGTACATTTCCAAAAGCGTTTTCTCATGTTTTTAAATAAAACACTCAGTGTATTATTGTAATTTTGAATTGGCACATCAGTTCTCGAAACTTTTTGTGAACTATGTCCTATACCTGAAATTGATATTTTCAGAAATATCTTCAATTTTTCATTACGAAAAGTGTAATTATCAACTTCCATTTCTAACTAGCCTTCGTAGCCATGATTTTGACATAGAATCAAAACGTTTCAGTTTTATTACTGACGTTTAATTTTAGATCATTGCGACAAAGTATGTGAGTATTTACACTTATTTTAAGTTAAATCCACTCTACATACGTAATGATGAATTTTTCAATGGAAGAATGGTTTATATTCTGGTGCTAGTGATGAATCTACAAGTTTACATGCTTTTCAATAACTGTCAAAAAGGTATTTGTAGTCAGTTGTGACCTGTTAGTGTTAAAACGAATTCCGTTTATGCCGTTGGGGATTATTATCAAAACATGTTTTGCCAACAATAGCTTACGAAGAGTTAGGGATTTGTTCTCAATAAAATATGCAAACAGACCAATTCTATCAATTTCTACGATACAAAGTTACGCTCGTAGATTTGAAACTACAGGAAATGTAACAGCTGAGAGAATCAAAGGTAAATACTTGTATAAAATTAAATTGCACATGGGTACTATTTAGGATTAAAATATTATAGATAATCGTACAAATAAAAATAGTGAGCTGGAAGAGAGCGTTTTGAGGTTAGTTGAACTAAATTCAAATGTGGGTGCTAGAGAAGTGACTCGTGAGTGTAAAATCATGGCTCAGTGCTGAAACTACTTAAAAACATAAGTATCTTCTGTACAAAGTTGCAGTAAACGAAGAAAAACGTCGAATATTCTGACCTACAAGAAAGATCAAACTGAGCCCCTAACTTTCTTTCAATTATCTGTTTCACAGACGAATCAACAAAACAATGAACCTAATGTTCAGAATAATAAATATTGGTGCAAAAAAATCCCAGAATTATTTTAAATACCAGAACGCAGTACACTAAAAAAATAAATATTTGGGCTAGGATTTTCAATAATAGAATCGTCGGTCTTTTTGAAATTGAGGAAAATTTAAACTCATAATTATTATTGGACGTCCTATTAATTAAAGTAGACCCCTCATTAAAAGAAGTAGCACGTGAAAACCAGGAAATTTGGTTCCAGCACGATGGTTGTCCCTCACATTTTGGAAGGGAAGTAAAACCTATTTACATCAAACCTTTCCAAATCATTAGATTGGTCGAGGTGGTGCTATTGCATGACCGGCTAGATCCCCAGATTTGGCACCGTGCGACTTGTGTCAGTTTTGATGTTGTTTCACTTTTTACAAAAGTGCCTCTAAAAGAAACTATTGAATACATTAATCATCTTTTTCCAAAGGATATAACCATTCTTTTTCAGCACTGTCTTACTACAACTTATTTTCAGTGGAATAGTAAATCTTATGAACAGATTGATGGTGTAACAATGGGTAGTCCCCTTAGTCCTATTATAGCTAATTTTTACATGGAAACATTTAAAACAGTGTAACAAAATACACCTAAAAAACCTTAAGTTTGGTATTGATATGTAGTTGAGACATTTGTTATTTGGAGACATGGCACTGAATGAGTTTTTGGTTTTTATAAATGGTATACATCCTAGTATTCAGTTTACCATGGAAAAAGAAACTAATAGAAGTTTACCATTTCTTGACATATTAATATCTAAAAATAATAATTCATTATATTTTAAGGTTTACAGAAAGCCGACACACACTGATAGAAACCTTCATAAATTTTCCAACCACTATCCACGTCAAAAAAATTGGTGTAATTAAATATTTAGTAGATCGAGCAAAAGGAATTTGTGACCCTGAATTTTTGAGGGGTGAATATAAATATTTAACAAAATCCTTCAAAGATAATGAATATTCACTTACAGATATTAATAATGTTATTACACCTTCTAAACGTAACCTTAAAGAAAAACCAGTTCTTAATGTTGGTACTTCTTTTCTTCCTTTTATAGCTAATGTTACAGATGGAATTAAAAAAATCCGCATTAAATGTGGCATTAGGACTATTTTTAAACCTACAAGAAAAGTTAAAGAACATTTAAGAACACCTAAAGATGTTTCAAACCCATTATCATCTTCCGGAGTGTATAAGTTATCTTGCATGGAAAAGTATACATTGGAACCACAAAACGTAGCTTTGATACAAGATCTAAAGAACATATGAGATTTTGTAGATTAGGTCAACCAAAGAAGTCTGCGGTATCTGACCTTGAATAATCTAAATCATGACATTTAATTTGACAATATGGAAATATTAAAACTCATTATTATGTTCGTTTACAACGTGAAGCTATTGAGATATATAAACACCCTAATAATTTGAATACACAAGATGAAAATCTCCGTTTAAATAGGTTTTGGCATCTTATAATTAAAAAAAAGGCATAAAGATACGTCTTGATTTTGATTTTAATTTTGCCTTTTGGTATTTCTAGGTTTTTTGCTGTTTTTCCTTGACCTTGAATCAAATGCTTTAACAATTATATGTTAAACTACCACAGCACTATAATTTAACATAAGTAGTTGAAATTAAAATTAAAATTAAAAAATTACAAAAAACGTTCTGCATTATGCTTTTCATTGTTAATAACACTTGTAATTATTGACAAACCTATCTCTTTGTTAGGTTTAACTGGATTATTTTACTTGATGTCATGTTTATATTTGTGAATGCTGCTATCATTTTCAAATTGAAGTTTCGCAACTTTACACTTACATCATAACTTGATAAAATTTTGTTAAATGTGTTTTTTGGCTGACATTTTTCATTGTTAGCCTTCGCCGTGAGAGGGTGTTCTGATTTGTCATCTTTAAGACAGTTTAACAATATTTAATTTTTAAGGACCTAGTTATTCTTTACTAAAATTTAGTTCTATACTTGGCTTTATACGTTTCTCAAATTGCAATATTAATAGCAGGCTGATGTTTATGTTTTAATTTTTCAACTTTGATAAAATTTTTTTCAACATCTTTTAACAATTTTAATAGATTTTACTACTGACGAAGATAACTGTAATTGTTATCGAAACGTTTGGATTGTATAATTTAAAATACAGCATTAAAAAACCCAAAAAAGATAAGTATTTTATTATGTGTGATAATGGTGAAAGTTTACATTTTCAGAAATATAATAAGATAATTTTACGTTTCATAATGAAAAAGTGAAAATATTTCTGAAAATATCAATTTCAGGTATAGGACATACTTCACAAATAATGTAAAGAAATGATGTGCCAATTCAAAATTACAATAATATAGGTACTGATATGAAAAAAAAATGCGGAAACGCAATTTGAAATGAACTAAATTAGCACCTGTGTAAAAAGCACCCTGTATAGTATAACCAATATTTGGTAACTGTGTCGTCTAAGTACATCGTTTGACTACATCACTGCAAAATATGTTGCATTAATTAATCGTAATACTCACCTAGGGATTATCTTGTTAAACCTAATTGCGACCAAAATTATCATATTTTTTCGAATAATTCGGCAACACAGCATCATAAAATAAAATGTTAGAGGTCGTTGGAAAAATAATTTTACGCCAAATTCGAAAATGTGAAAATATACAGAGTGATCCATTCATGAAAAAACGAATGTGCTCCGAGGTAGTGAATCATCCTGTATATTTGGAAATAAGTTTAAAACGTGTGCCTTTTGATACAAGTACCATTTCCATAAAAAATTACTTCAAAATCCTTTCAATAAGGCCGATATTGGATTTAGAGGAAGTAATTAGACAACGCCTATGTTCGGATGTATGACCCAATCACACGGTATAATGTAACATGAAGAGCCATAAATTATATCAAATTGAGTTGCGATTTAAGGTAAGAAGTCATATAAATATCGGGTTTAAATTAAATGCTGGACGACACTGTTGAAAAGACAGCATTATTCGATGTTTTCAGAAGGGTTTGTGTGCTGTAACACCATTGAAATCTCTCGAATACCTTGAAATTAAAACATCAATTACTTTTGTTAGTTTGCTTTGTATGGTGTAAATCATTTTGTAATTCTTTCTAAATATAATTGTTAATAGAAATAAATTAAATCTGGTATAAAAATTTTATTCAATCCAAAAAAGAAACAGGTGTTTATACTCATTGAAATATACGTATAGAAACTTTGGAATAAATTACAAGTAGTAATAAGGGTAAGGAAATCCAAACATTTGCATTTTTAGTCGAACCGTAAAGACGAGACTAGGAAGGCGTGGATAACTTACTGACAATAAAAATCAGGTGCACGTAGATGTACGATGTAGGTACAGGTAATTACTATAAGGTATGATCGGAGGGGCCGTCGAGGCCATGTCTGACAAAGGTAACAAACCGGTCTCGGGCCGCCTGACTTTTTACCACACGCTACTTTTATTTTCATTCTTCTATAACACCCCCCTAATCCCCCCTAAGCGCAACGGGCTTGAGGATACCTGGCCAGTCGACGGTTAGTCAAGTAATGTGTCCAATCTGCTCGTTTTCTTCAACTAATCCGCTTTTATTCCCCAAACAGAATTTGCTTTTAAAGATTCAATATACGGAAAGTGCAAGTGCTAGGCTTTTTAAAGTCTTTGAAAGAAATATGTTTTGGTAAGTTTACTCATTCTTCTAATTTAAAACTTTTTCACTAATTTAAATTAGAAAAAAATCATCAATAATTTAATTCTGTACGTTTTTAATTCTGAAATTATACATAATACGTAGGTATACAATTTGAAGGTAATTGATATATATATATATATATATATATATATATATATATATATATATATATATTTGAATTTCTATCATTAACATAATATAATCTTTGAATAGCCAGAGCACTTGCAAGGTGGGGTTGGCCTCTCAAGGTCAATTCTGCCAGACATTAACCTGGCGTGCATCGCGGAGGAAGGGTACGATCGCGGTTTAACACACGGTCTTTTACCCTTGAAATATTAAAAAGGCGCATGTACTAGTTTAATATATTCGACATAGTTGCGCATGCTTGAAAGAATACGTATGAACATCAGATAATTATTTATAAATTATATATGTAATTTTTCCCCTTAAAAGATGTATTTTCCCGGCACATGATTTTTGACATGTCCAGGAAAAGCAAAAACTAATATTAAGTAATTAAATTGTTAAAACCAACGTATTCAGTTTATTCAAAATAAATAATGACAATAAAAAGTCACAGTTTTTTTTACATAAATTATGCTTGATTTCCTTGAATTTTCAGTTTGGCCAATTAAAAAAATTTATTTCCATCTTCTTAATAGGTCCTCATTAAATATTCAGTTATAAATTTGTATTGCACTAATACTATTGTATATACAATGTGTAATACGATCGTTTTTTCTTGTTTTTCTAAGCTTATATCATGGAAAAGCTATTCACTTAGAAGGTTAAATAGAAACGTTAATAGACAAAACATCTTTATGACATTAATTCAATTTTAATTTATTGTAAAATACCTACTTACATACCACTTCATCTTGTATGATTTAGGTAATTAGTATAAAATAATACTAAAGCGTAAAGGTATCTAACTGAATTATGAGGATATCAAACTTTACTACAGAAATGTGTGAAATATTTATTTTTGCATTTATATAATTTTAAGCTTGTAATGTGCTTTAAATTTTCATTTTATTAGGATTTTATAAAGTATTGCTCTCATTGAGATAACTTGAACAGATATTCCCTGGTACCAAGTGGAAAGCTGTGCTTAATATTTATAAACTTTTGATAGAAATCTGTAATAGGATTTTGTACTACGAATCCTTTATTTAAATAGTCATTATATTTATTGACATACATAATGATTATTTTACTATGTGCCTGCTTTAGATATAAATTCGGATTATCTTTATTATGTGTTATTATTTATTTTAGGTATCTAATTAAAATAACCTAGCTTTTACTTCTTATAGGACTACGAGTAGTATAAATTTCACCCTTAGTAGATTTAATTATAAATAAGTATTAACTTACACAACTAAGAAAATTGGATAAATAACATTGAACTGAATAAGGCAAAGCAGTTAAACTAAAAATTTTCCTAGTTCTTTTTTCTTTTGAATATTTCTAGATTTCAGATATTAATTTTGTTACAAATTGCATTTTAGACGTATACAATGTTTTTTGTCAACTAAAATGTTACTAATTATTCACCTCAGTAATAAAATTCCCAGGTTATGTGAAAGTCCCACACCGTTCTATGTCGAACTTGCCGTGTTTACATTGACCTCAGTGATAAATTTTTCGCGAATAGAGGTCAATGATACATGTGTACAGGGTGAATCACGACGGACGCCACGGAGTTTTATGAGAAAACGATATATTTTTTGATTTTTGTTACAGACACATTGTGTAGGTCCATTAAGGCTACATTTTAAAAATAATTTCAAATATACAGGATGCTTCAAAAAAGAGTGGCATATCAAAGTAATGTTCTTTTTTAAATGGAATGTCCTATATTAAGCATGAAAAATAAAATAGACTTTCATTAGGTTTCTCTATACCTAAATACAGAGCGTTTTGATTTATTTTGAATTTTCTTAAATTACAAGGTTTTGGAAAAAAATTAGTTACCAAACGAAACTAATCTTGTCAAAATTGCTTCAGGATCTCGAAAATAGACTGTTTCGTAGATTTACTTGGCAATTTAATTGCGAAAATACTATACTGGGTGTTCAGATTTTTCGGTTGTATTATTAATACATTCAAACTATATCTTCCTTATCCCTAATGGAACAACCTGTATATTTTAGGTTTTTCACATGACCAATTCAATGATTTTCCAAAAAGTACTAAGGTATTCTATATCTAAAACTTCACGTTTCAAAGTTATTCAATAAAATTTAATAATATCACGAATATATTAAATAATATTATTCTTAACAATTTAACATAACTACTGTAACAAATGCTCAAAATAACTGCATAGTGCGATTCTCTTTTCAAGCGAACATCTTACATTTTGCAACATAACAGGAGTGACGGTTCCAAATGCATTTTTAATTCGGTCTATCTGTATTCTGCAGTAGTAGTAGGAGTAGCGTAGACTTGATTTTTAATATATCCCCATAAAAAGAAATCCATCGGAGTGAGCTCTGGAGATCTAGGAGGCTAGTTAATTGGGCCACCTCTTCCGATCCATTTATTACCAAATTTTCGGCTGCATGTAAGGACTTCAAATGAGCGCGATTTGCAGGCATGTAAATGAGCTGAATCGCTGTGTTGACGTCGAAAAAAACTGTTTATCTGTTTTGTGGTGTACATATAGATATTTCAGATTCATAATTTTGTCGATCGACTGAAAATAGCTGCGTGATCGATCGGTCGATCGCGATCAACGTTATGGACACCTCTGGTCTATACATACACATGTATGTACTAAACAATTAAGAAATAGTTAAAACAGTCTGTAATCTTCTTCTGTTTGAGAGTTTTGGCCACTCACATTTCTATTATGTTACAACGCCATAAAACATACTGTCGGGCACGTCACTCGTTCTTTCCAAAAAGATACGCAAGGTTTGTACTGCGGCTCTTGGTTCCTTAGGAGTAACGTCTGCTGGCTCATTCATCATTTCATCATCTTCTTCTTCATTCGAAGGAGCAGCCACTTCATTTGTTATCGATTCTACAATGATAGTATCAGTTAACATTCCAGTGACTGCTACTCCCTCGTCAACAAGCGTAGTCCTCCAAAGTAAGATTATTTGTTTGCAGATTCATTCTTACTGCATCCCACTCATTCTCAATATCCATGTTGGCGGGTTCCGATTCTCCTTCATTTTCACTTAAATTTTCATCTGATGCACTTGGATGAGAAAAACAACACGACTTTAAGCAGTTGGCCATTGTTTCGTGAACTTTTGACAATCAACCGAATTGCCTCCAACAAGTTGATTGTAGACTCCTTTCCATCTTCAGTATCTGACAGAAATTTTTTAACCACTTCCGTTCTGTAGTGCACCTTAAAGTATTTTTATTATACCTTGGAGGGGGAGTAATATATTATGGGTGCTGCACGTGTCATTGAACAAAATAATTTTGCGCTTTCTTTTCCCCATTTGTTTGTCTAGTTTAATCAACCAAGACTAACAGCTCTGCGTTCGTCTATGCTTTCTTGTTTGCTGTGTACTCTACATGGAGGGACATTATTCCATCTAGGTTTGTTTGATTTATCTATTACAAAGGACTTGATCATGTTCGTGCCTGTCATGTTAGTCGCAAGCAAAAGTGTTACTTTTTCTTTGCTATGTTTACCCCCATGACATTTTTCATCTTTAAACTCGTAAGTTTTATCAGGGAGACACTTGAAATACAAAGCCGTTTCATCTGCATTGAGTCATAATCTTTTATGAGGTTTGACAAGGACTGCTTCCACTCATCACACACACTATCATCTACGGCCTCACTTTCACCACAAACTTTTTTTAAACGAAATGTTGTCTCTTTTTAAAATTTTCAAGCCACCCGTTACTAGCCTTAAAGTTTACATGGCCTAGAGATTTAGCAAAGTTTTCAGCCTTTTCTCTCAGCATCGGACCGCCTAAGCAATGTTTTTTTCTCTACATTGTTTAAACCACTTCGTCATACATTCTTCAACATCAGGAAACTCAGCTTCCCTTATACTTAACGTTACCTTGGTCAGTCCGTTTTTAGATCTCTGCCTGGTTTTTCAAAATCGTTCACAAAGTACTGCTTGGAGTGTTGCACCCTGCTGCTATGTACTTCTTCTACCGGATTCCTGCATTCACTAACTTTATAATCATCAACTGTTCACCGATCGTCAACGTTTTCACTTTTCTGCCACTTACTGCTACGTAACTCGTTTAGAACACTCACTCACACGAATGGCTGTCAAGTCAGACAGGCAGACGTAGGATGACTCACCGATAAGTCTCAACATGCTCCTTTTGACATACGGAGGTCCGACAAGAAAACTTCGCGTTATAGAGGTGAACTTGGTCTTATATAGGTAATTTATTTAAAGACTTCGGCTTAAATATTGTGATAGAGGTAAAAATCGTATGACATCGAGTTTAGAGGTAAGATTTAAGTAAAAAATTATTTCGAGTTGTCTACGGTTTTTTCGTCAGGCAGGTTCTCTCAATGGAACGGGGAAAAATTCGAGTTATAAAGGAATTTGAGTTATCGAGGTTCGACTTATCGAGAGTCGACAGTAATACAATCGGGGTATATTTTCTTGTTTTCCACATTTTCATATTTTAATAATAATAATAAAAATAGGGAATTAGTTTCGACATAACTATCATCTTTAGACCTATACAGTGCCGAAGGTAAACCAAGGCGTAATTATAGCAAACGAAATTACAAATGCCCTAGAAGAGGGGAAAGTTCAATCGATGAAGGTAATCCACAACAAAGTTACCAATCATCTGAAAGAGGCGATCGTCAATGTGGAACCAGTATACAAATTATCTAGTAGAGAGAAATGGAACAATTTTATAGGGAAATAATGAACCAAGAAAATTAAAGCAGAGCGAAAAATTTGTGTTTAAGTAACGCTGAGGATTAGGGTTGAGAAAGATTTATTACTTAATTCCTTATACTACAATCTAAATTTTGAGTTTTTCCTTGCAATAAAGATACGTGCAATTATGTATGAAGAAAACATTGGCTTCGAATATTTGTTGATGATGGGGTGCCTCACTCCATAACATACGCAAAAATAGAAATGATTCCTCCGAAAACCTATCTGGTTATTTTGGTGAATTCTTTTGGAACAAGCGCCCTCCATCATGCGGTTTCAGTATCACCAAATCTCCACCTGCCCTGGTCAACAATGTTGCCGGGAAGCCATAATCTCACGATTCCTTTAATTGCCGTTATAAAACAATTTTAGATGGGAGTAAACTAAAAGAGTTGATTCTACAGGCTGTGGAATACATAAATTGTGTATTCTGTGGTTCAGAACAATAGTTCAACATAACGGGTGCAGACATTCAAGATAAGTATATAAGACAGTGCATTGTAAGTTTATTATTTATTAATATACATACCTCGCACTAATTAATATTATCAGGACATATCTTCACCTTTCAAATTCCTTCTCAATTTGATTGATACTTTTGAACAATATATTAATTTGATTTCGTTATTGTTTAGAAATCTAATTTGAACCCAAAGTGGGTACAAGATGATACATTTTTTTTTTAACTTGTTATCACTTCCTAACTTCTAACTATTTAAAATAATTTGTAATTATTTTCCTGTCTCATCTTGAAAGTTAGCACTCGGTATAAAAATACCACATACCAACTTTTAACTATATTTGAAAAATCGTTATTTGTTGTCAAGAGGGAGGTTCTTGGTTGAAATCCAATTTCTGTTTTTGTTTTATTGGAATGTTCACTAGAATACAACAAGAGATTAAATTATTTCCGGAAATATTTTGAAAATTATCCCGAGTAATATAAGAAAAAAAAATGTGTAAAAACTTTCTACAGTAACTTGGTAATTAATAAATAGTACGCTTTTATCATTACATTTAGTCAAGTCTCCTAATACCCATTTGCATAGATATAAATTTCAATGAAATTTTTTACAAATACAAATTCTGAGAATATCCACTTCAATTTTGCACGAAATCAATTTGAATTTCCCTTAATTACTTTTACAGGAGACACTTGAATAAACAAATATATTTTATTCGCATCTTAATATGGTAAAATTATTAATCATCAAATTATTATGCTGACTGAGTGTTTAATTTCGCAACTTTTATGCACTTAAACAATAATACCTACTTAAAGAGGTGACGCTCCTACTTTCAAGTGTACAAAATTCATTATTTGGATAATGGTAGGTACAAAATGCATTGTAAACTGACCTACATTAAAGCTTGATCTACAAAAATTTGATATGCATATTTCAAGATCACCGTGTCTGTGTATCGATTTCGAGTTTCTCTGCCACAATAGCATTGAAGTAACCTGGAATACCTTGAAATTGCAGCAACAATTATATGTTAAATTTTTTTCTTGCATAACTATATCATGTACATATTGATTTATTGTTTGTAAAATGTGTCCCCGTTTTTTTAAACGAAGTACCTACACCTACCAACAACTCGAAATAAGTTTCTTTTGTTAAGTCAAGTAATTTTTTTTTAATTTACAATCCATGCGCATTTCTTTGTACTTTGCCGATTTCTTATTTGCATATATTTATGCTTCATTGATACAGCAACACCAAAATCTAAAATAACATATTATTTCAATGTAATAAAAATAAATTTTCTAAAGGCGGTAAAGAATAGCGACATATGATGTAATTCTAACATATTGATATTTTACATCAAATATTTTACATATATATTTCTGCAATTAATGAATGGATACGTAACAATGCATGCTTACAGGCATGCATTATCAGTTGTGTACAATCTTCATAGTTTCCTCACAAATATTTTATAAGACCGCAAATAGATTACATTAATATAAAAGGTGACATTAGAACAAACCGCATAAGCGTATAAATGCATGACTAACATGTCTAGTATTCTAGGTTTATTTTTCTTATGGTAGTCATTTCTTATAACTACGCACGCGTTCTACAAGTATAAAGTGATAACACTATCGCAAACCAATTTAGCACTAAAATCGTATAAAACTGAAATCATAGTTTCCAAAGTTGTTATGGTGAGAACAAAAAAAAAGCAATTACAGGTTTATTAACAGGTTATCAGTAATTTAATGGCAGTTTTATATAGCAGTTTAAAATTGTATTTCATTTTTAACAGAATTTTCCTTTAATATTTATTTTTATAATAAATATTTTCTAAACATACATTAATTGATATTTGATATTAATACAAAAACATTTTTGTCTGTTCAACTATATGAGAGATACGAATAGAGGATAGGCAACACGGAATGGTCAGTTAAAATTTAGTTAAAACCGAACTATTTAGTAATTCGAAAATATAAACTTTTACTATTTATTACACATAATTAAAATACTTATTGGGTTTTTAATGGTGTATTTTTATACTTATATTTTACAAAAAATCTATATGTTTCGGTAACATTTACACTTATCATCCTTAGTAGTAGTAAAATCATTTAGAATCGTATAGAATTTTGAAACAAATTTATAAACTATGAAAAAGTGAAAGTATAAAGCCAAGTATGGAATACAATTTTACTAAAGGATAACTAGATCCTTAATAAATTAAATATTGCTAAACTGTATTGGAGATGGCAAACTGGAACACCCTCTAGCGGTCGAAGGCTAACAACGAAAAATGTGATGAACAAAGAGCAAATTTAACAACGATCAAATTATAATGTAAGTGTAAAGTTGTGCAAAACCTTAATTTGAAATTTTTAAAAACATTCACAAATAGAAATATGATAATCTAGCTAAATCTAACAAAGAAATAGCTTTGTTAATAATTGTAAGTGTTATTTGTCAGCGAGAACACCATTTAGTAATTTTTAATTTTAATTTTAATTTCACTACATTCGTTAAGTTATAGTGCTGTAGTAATTTAACACATTTTTGAGAAGCATTTACTTCAAGAAAAAACAGCAAAAAACCTAGACATACCTTAATTGCGATTAACACATTACCATTGTGCCTTTTTTTTAACTATAAGATGCCAAAACCTATTTAAGATTTTCTTCTTGCTTATTCAAGAAGTTAGGATGTCTAAATATATCAATAGCTTCACCTTCTGAACATAATAATGAGTTTGTCTTGACAGTATTTCCGTATTATCAAAATGACTGTCATGATTTAAATTATTTAAGCATGCTCAGCTACCGCAGATTTCACTATTTGACCTAATCTATAAAAACCTCTTATGTTATTTACGTCTTGTATCAAAACTACGTTTCGTGGTTCCACTGTATACTTTTCCACAAGAACTTATACACACTGAAAGATGGTAACGGGTTTGAAACATCTTTAGGTGACTTTAAATGTTCTTTAATTTTTCTTGTAGGTGTATTGCCATAATTAATTAGGATTTTTTGAATTCTATCTGTAACATAAGTTATAAAAGGAAGAAAAGTAGTACTAACGTTAAGTACTGCTTTTTGTTTATCGTTATATCCAGCAGGTGGAAGAACATTATTAATATCATTAAATGAATATCCATTAGCTTGTAAGGATTTTGTTAAATATTTATATTTAACAAAAATTCAGGATCACAAATTCGAATGCCCGATCCGCTAAAGTTTTAATTATACCAACTTCTTGACGTGGATGGTGGTGTGCTAATTTATGAAGGTATCTATCAGTATCTGTCGTCTTTCTGTAAACCTCCATGGTAAACTAGGTGCTATTATGTATATCATTTATAAAAATTAAAAGTACATGTAGTGCTTCTTCTCCATGTCTCCAAATAACAAATGTGACATCTACATATCTATACCTGACTAAAGATTTTTTTTTGAATTGCAAATGTGTCGCGTTTTTCCATGTAAAAATTAGCTATAACACGACTAAGTAGCTGCCTATTGCTACACCATCAAGCTGTTCGTAGAATTTATTATTCAAGTGAAAATAAGTATTTTAATTAACTAGTGATTCTTTTAATTAAAATATCAATTGTACGTGATGATCTCATCTTTAATATATTGATCTTTGGAAGCGCATTAAATGTAGCAATTTTTATTTTTGAAAAATCTAATACGTGAACTAATTTTGGAAAAAAACAGTTATTTAAAAATAAATACATAAGATTTATCTGATTAGTAAGTAAATTAAGGAAATATCGCAAAATTGCTTCAAATGAACATGCTAAGAGGAAATTTTACTTACAATTTTTAAAAATTTGTTAACATCTAAGATACCTTGGTAATAGTCAATCCATATAGCATTTCACCTGTAGACTACTTGCAGTTAAATTTGATTAATAAGAAACAAAGAATCTCAAAACAGTATATTTATTTGTTTAACTCTAAAATACTTTACATAATAAAGGGTTTGTATATTTGTTGGATAGCTACTTTGTTTTCAGGGTTGCATGTGTGTATGTTTACTTGTTTGTGTGTTTGTAGGTTAGTTTTGGGCGGTTGCATGTGTGTGTTGAGTAACTGTATGTTTGTGTTTGGTTGTTTACTTAATTGCTAGTATTTTTGCGACGCTTATGTAACCGATTTTAATATGAAAATGTAAATTTTCATCATTATA
>JARFJB010002272.1:510000-515000 GCA_036346205.1 Vesta saturnalis
GATGGTACAGCGGCGGTATAATAAAAGAGTTAATAATCTATGTTCCATAATTACTAATTGACCTTCTAAACAAAAATTTCGTATTTCGAGATGAAAGCATTTTCCATTAAAAGTGTAAATTTTCCAATTAATTTTTTATTAAACATTTTTATAATGTGTTAATAAAGTATACAAAAAATATAGAGGACTACAACTTAATAAAGTCTTTAAAGTGTTGTAAATACCAATGATTTTTTTTATGAAATTTAAAACATATAGTGATAATGGTGATAAAAAGATGAAACCTGAGTAAAAATTTTGAACACACTTCAGTGTTATTATAAGTTTTTGTTATGAACGAATAGTTCAAAAGTAAGTATGTAATATATTTAGAATTCACATCAGTTCTACATACATAAAGACAAAATTTACATCGATTGGGGCTTGAACCTTGATGGCGCAGTTGGTTAGCGCGGTACTCAAGCAAAGTACAGGTCGTAGGTTCAAATCCTACTCGAGGTAAACTTTTTATTTATGTATTTAATAAAACTAATAATAATCTTTAATTACACTTGAGTGTATACAATTTTGTATACAAACAGAAAATGAATTTCTTTTTGTTATATATCTTCAAATAAAGCTAGAAATAATAAAAAATTAAATTAAAATAAGTCATTGAACCTGATAAATATATATATATATATATATATATATATATATATATATATATATATATATAATATTAGTACTAGTTGTGATATTAATTGAAGATAAAAGAAGTCGATTCAAGCAGGAGTTATTGACTCCGAGATGAACTAACAATTTTATTTACTATAATAGTGCAATATGTGTTGCCGGTGTACATTTTAGATAGGCATCATACAATTATTGAGTCTAAAAATCTTTTCCATTTTTCGTACTGAATCTTAAGGCGGATTGAATAGTCACAAAAATATTGATTAATAATTCCAAAAAAAACGGGTACCTAATTTCTTAAATTTTGTTTAAATTGATATGTAATAATTTTAGCTTTTAAATCAAAATTATAGCCCTCCAGTTACAAAAACTCATTTATTTATCGGTAAATAAGATGGAAAGATCACGGTACATGTACAGATTTACAATTATTTTTAATACTGGAAATACACAAATTCGGAACAATATTGCATTCCACATTGGCTTTGAAATAGATGTGTTAAGGGAGCATACTTTTGACATTTGTGTACATAATGAATAGCTTTTACTTCTAAAAAAAGATGAAACTTCACTCTTTATATTACATGCTTAACGCAAAATGCAATTATTTTGTATATTAAACAAATTGATTACTTTGTAATTAGTTTGAGATCATCTTGAGAATTAAATTAGTTATTAATTGTGTTTTCTAAGCAAAAGGAATAACCCTTCTTATATTTAGCAAACACTCTGAAGACGCACCCAGTTTAATTATCATACCACTAAATAAAACCGGAAATTCATAAATTTTTTACCTATTCTATTAATAACGCTCAATCTTTATATTTTATATGCTGATAATAAAACAATCCGTTGAAGTTTTTGAAATTGTTAAGAATTGATTATGTTGAAATGCATAGAAAATTCCAAACAAATCTCGTTGATTTTATTGAAATTGCATGATTAAGGAATAAATATTAGAAAGGATTCGAGGGGCACGGCCTTCAGGTTTCATGGCCGAGGTAAATGGCATCAAGTTCACGTTCAAGCAAGTGAAGGTTAGTGAATCAAGATAGCTAACAGATCTGTGTAAGAGTCTAACCTTATGTGCTCAAAAACTTGATATCTTTTACTTGTATTCATTATTTATAAATTATTCATTTAGCTCTTCAAAAATTTTAATTTGAAAATTCAATTTTTCTGCGTACGAGGCTACCGACAATTTAAAAGGTTAATGAAAACATTATTTTTGGGATAGGTACTTATTTAAAATTATAAATGTAATAAAACAAATCCTTTTGTAATCGTCTAATTTTATTTAATTTATTTATGAAGTAATAAATACACAAGCTTCATTGTTAGAATAGAAGGGTAAATATCTTCTATGTTTCTATGTTTCAACGCTAATTCATTTCTTTGTTGAATATGTATTTGAATGCTCATATGTTATTGTGGTTTTAAGTCATCGACCTAACTTGTTTCTTTACAAGTTTTTATGTTAATCTATCACTATCCTTTTTTATAGCATTTAACTAAAAATGCCTTATGTTATTATTTGGAATAAATGCCACTCGTTGACATTTTTATCAAACCATTTTTGCTGTATTATTTTCTTTCAATTTTCTCATTGTTATAATTTTGATAAATTGTTCCAAAAGTTAAATATAAATGATTTTTATGTAGATAATAAAATCGTGTGATGTTGCTATTAGTGTTTTGCGTGTAACAGCTTACTATTAAAAAGGAAACTACATACCTTACTTATTGAAGATCAGTGACTTTATTGTTTTTTTTTATTAATGTTAAGGTAATACTACGTAAAATATCGTCGAATATTCCCTGTTTTAGTTAATGAACACATTCGAACTTTCAATGGACCAATTGTCTTCAAAATTCCAATTTTATTTTTGGGCTTATTAGATTCAAGACAAAATAAAAATTTGACATTGCCATCAAAATGCAGTAATAATTTTAGCACAATTACTATAAAAATTATTAACACGGTATGAACCGCTACTATACCTGATATTTCTATATCTGATGTGGCCAACACACAACCGTCCGATGTCTGTGTCATGCTACATTACTAAAGAGTAAGAGTGTAGTTAATCACTCGGGATAATATGGCTATTTTCAAACTTATTCAAATTACCTATTATATTCAATCGACAAAAAATATACAAATATACACGACTGCAAATTTTTTGATGCAAGAAAATAATAAATATTTCATATAATATATAATTTACAGTTGGTTTAATTTAATTAAAGATACACAGAATAATTATACAACAAACTGCATTTTGGCAAATATCAAAACCAATGATTATATTGAATTAGCGAATTTTTTGAAACGCATGCTGTTAGTTTCATAAGGTATATTCATATGTTGAAAATCTTTCATTGTTGCTAGATGCGCGTCATTCATCAACAAGCTGGGCCTATATACTGCTTGTAGTATGTACCTAAAAACTTGACGTAAAAGCAGTATGGTATCTGGTTTTATAAACGTTAATATATACTTGTTAATGAAACTAGACAACGTTGGCAAAATAACATTAAAAATTTTAAAGTAAAGTTTAAAATGTCATGCTAGGGGTATGTAGTATACATTTAAATTCCAACGCTCAAAATTCCCTAAAACCGCACGCGTACTGAAGATATCGTGAATCAGATTTTTTAAATTATTAAATTAGTTTCTAACCCAATTTAGTCTTGTACAGTAAAATTTTATAAAGAAATCATATCTAAAATTGAATTACCTTTAAAAAATGTGTCTATGATGTGTACTATAAAATTGGTGGTTTTTTTGATTATTAGAAAAAATTTAAGGCTTACGGTAACCTTTCACGAAAAAAAACATTTAAAATTTATGTTTTTATGTTATAGATCTACGCACTTTTTTCCTAAAATTAACAGTTTTTAAATATTCGCAAAACTTACTTTTGCGTCTTCTACAAAATACCTGTATATGTGAAAAAATTGCGAAAAATGAAATAGCAATAGTATCTTTAATTTTAAACCTTTACTCATGTAGTCTCTTGAGAAGTGCCTAAGTTGTAATTTTAACTTCGATAATGGTTTGGATTTAAATTTAGTAGTAACTAACTTAAGTCCTGAAGCTAGTGTATTCCAAAGAATTGTGAACGCTTCGTCCACACAGATGGACGAAGACAGAAAAATCTGAAAAAATACCTCAAGATTATGTTCAACTGCTTAATAATATTAGATTCGTACTTCCGTTCGTCAATGCTAACATTCTAATCGTTAAAATAATCCGGAAACATACTTTTTCAATATTGTCTGTGCTTTGGCACCACACATTTTCTGACAGCTGTTATGCATAATAGAGCTGCTTGATACACTTAGGTACGTACTGCCGACATAATAAAAAATTTTACGGCGTTACCAAACAAATATTCAAAATTATTTTTAATGAATTAATAATGTCAACACAAACATCTGGTGCAGATGAATGTAGTACATAACGTTCTCTTAACATCCAGTATATTATTTTGAGCGGTTTAATTATTCATTTAAATTATTGCAATCTTATATAAACAAGAAATTAAAATCGATGCATTTACACAAAATTATTAACAATTTATTAATTATCAAAATTTAAGCAAAACAACGTTACTGATTATTTCTGAGCTGTATTAAGAACATGAATGTTGCGGTCTGGTTGTCCTAGAAACAACACCAATTTATTAAAAATTTTAAATTATTTAAAATTAGAACCTACGTTTTCTAGTAACGTATTCATTTGACAAAAAAACTGATTTGGCATAAAATATGTAATTTAAGAAGCACAATATTTTATCTGTGCTATGTTTTTTCATATGTTTTACGAATTCTAAGCAAAGTGCTTTTCACAAACTTCTAGGAGGACATTTCGATATGCTATTTTTTAGGTAATTTCAAAATTTTTATTGAAAATTGTTGGACGAGGTCTAGAGAATTGAAAATGTCATAGTATATATTTGTTATTAACATAATATATTTAGGTTATTTTGTCCTTGCTAATTTTTTTTTTATTTTTCTGGCATTATTCAATATATAAAGTGGTGTGGCTGGCTATTAGTTACACGACGTGGTTTAATGTATAAAAATTACAATTTATTAACGAATCACCCTGATTTGGGTATTTTCATATACGATAACGTTAAATGTTAGCTTAATAATATTATTCGTAGGCTGAAGACACAAGGCTAGTGACTACAGCATTACAGTTAACTCTTTAATTTCAAGTTAAATATCCTGCGCCAAGCAGATGTTTGTTTTGTTAGTATGCTCATGCTAATGTTAGTAAACTCGGAAGATGCTCTGTGTAGATAATGTTCCCT
>JARFJB010002272.1:520000-531586 GCA_036346205.1 Vesta saturnalis
GATTTTTGAGCATTGTTTTGATCTTACCTTTATGTATCAGGAATGTTCTTGTCGTTTCTTCCTCTTCCGGTTTATTTGTGATAGTCTGTTTTTTGGATTTAATGTTCGTTTTATATCTCTTTCCTTGTATCCATTTTATTGCCGGCAGTTCAGACTCCCAAGACGCTATTACAGTTCCCCACATACCAGTCGGAATATCCTGTCAATATGTATATAATTGCCTATTACCAGCATTCCAGAGAACCGCCTTAATTACCGGTTTAATCAAAATAACCCCTACCTGTATGTATTTAAAAAAGAAAACCTGACATGTGTATAAAACCCATGTTTCCAGTTAGGATTTTATGCATAAGCAATGTAATAATAATTATCACCTGTTAATGATTCCAGTATAAGTTCAATTCATTGAACTGAAATAAACAATTAATACCGACGGCTGATTGTGACACACTAACGTTCACACATTAGCAGAAGTGTAAATATCCCACTCACCTGTAAATAATCGCTTTGTAAGCCTGACTCCAGATCACCCACATGTAATTACACTTAGAGCACCTGTTCATTATTTAATTAATGAAATATAATGAATTAAAAAAATCAGATTTGCCTTGATATAGCCCTGGTTTATTTAACAAACAAAAAGAACGCCTTTTTATTGCAAATTGATGCACTTTAATTTTTTTATATATAAATAACTTTTGGTATATTTTATTATATGTACTCGGTATTGTATATGAGTGTTAATAAATTGAGTCTATAAAGTAAACACAAAAAACGGTTAACTAATTCCTTGTCAGATTGAATTTCCATTGTAATATTTACTGTTATGTTTTCAAGATCAAGCAAATTGCACAGATATTAATTTTTAAACTGATTAGGAGGATATAAGAAAAAAATAAGATGTATTAAAACGTAAACTTTCACGATTTAAACTTATATTTACAAACACTGATCTTTTACGTTTAAAAACCATGTAATTCATCTTGAAAATTATGCAAAATATAATAACCATTACAAATTCAGTTATTGTCGTTAGTGGTAATGACATTAAGAAAATTAATTAAAACGGCAAAAAAAAATTGTGAAACATGAGAATACAAACAATTATCTGCAGTTTTTCTTAGGCTTTGAAGTTAATGCTTTAACAACTAAATATGATGTCATCGCATCATTGCAATAATTTAACCTATATGGTTAAAATTAAAATAAAATGAAATGTATACATTCTGATTTAAATGTATCATACCAATTGCAGTCTTTAAGTACTCACGGAAAATTATTGTTCCCTTGTCTGATTGGTTATAACTTTACTAAATTTTAATTTGTCGTTATTAGCTGTGAAGGCTTTTGTCACATTCAATTAAAGTTTTTCACAACTATACACCAACATTATGTGATAAAATTTTGTTAAATTAGTTTAACTCAGATCATAGCTAGCAAATTCGATAACTATGGCATTTGAAAAACTTAAAATATTAATATATTATAGTCAATACTTCGAAATAAATTTATTTCTTCATCAGGACTAAATCTAAAACATTACTGAAGTATAATGAATGTAATGAATATAAATAATTAAATGTCTAGAAACTTGCAATTAAAAAAAAAAAACGTGTGAAAATGTAAAAAGTAAAATGAATCGTAACTGGATATGCTAAAATTAATATAGAATTAGAGTAATTAAAATAGTATAAACAGAAAACTTACATTTCATATAAAATTGGATAAAATGGAAGACACGCGAAACATGCTTTTTGAACTTGAATGTAACAAATGTGGTATCAAAGGGAAGTTATCACATAGAAAAGGAATGAAGTACCAACTTAGAATAAAGTTTAGTGGGTAAAATTTGGCTGAAATGCTAACCAACGATTGACAGAACTTAGCTTTTGATAATCCAGGCACTCCATTTTGATAACCTCAACATGCATAAATGTAGATTTAGGGGAACATTGTGCCCAAGTATTGACCAACACCATGAGTAACAGAATATAGTTCATAGTCATGGAAGGAGTTTATTTTGCTGGGATCACAACGCTACTGGTGTACAAATATAAATTTAGGGAAACATCCCGCGGCACTATTTCTGCTGTATGTAAATGATCCCCCTTCTTCAACAACTGCGTTCGTCTCATTTACGATATGAAAAACTTGGGGTTGCCGTTCACAGACATCTCTTGGCAGTTCAAAATCCCCTATCCATCCTTCCAAGCGTTCCTGAGTACTTTAGCACGTTAGGTGTTCAGGACCACAATTATTAAAGTAAAATCTGATCAACACTTATGGAGCGCATAATTCAGCTCTTGGTAGTCAAGGCGTTGCATTTTCCCGTAACCTTAATAAAATATTTAGCATTTTTATAAGCAAATCTTATTTTATGCTTATTTTTACAAAAAATGCTAAATTTGAACATGCCAGTTTAGATTTTAATTTTACTTGTTAATGAAATAGTTCGATGTTAAAAAATGTTGCTAAATTTCGGTATAATTATGCATGTTATCGTAATAATTTAAATTGTTCAAATTTTAGTCGTTAATAAAATAAAATTTTACTTGAAACTAGTGCTTTATTCTTGAAATAGTCTAATAAATAGTTCTCTTGCATCCTTCATGCTCTGAAATTTTGCGTGCAAAAGCAGTTACGTTTAAGAAACTATATTCTTTCATTTTCGTTGTTTGGCTAAACTTCATGTTGGGCACTTTTGGACAAACCAGAATGAAAATTTTCGTTAATTTTGAATGCACTTATAATATTACTACAAAATAGTAGTCTATATTAATAAAATAAATAATAATAACTTGCACGTTTCCAATGAAACTATGTTATACGTTATGTACAAGACAAAAGCTGACACACTGCTAAAAAAATGTGTTCGGTGACAAGATCATATCTTTAAATCTTTTAGTAATTGCGGTTTTTGATCTAAAGCTATTTGAATTTTCTATCGAGTTCTTTAGATAGCTTATATTTTAGTTACAAGTGTAATTACGGTATACTGTAACTCCTGTTTAAATGTCTATAATTCAAAGGTTAGTAATTTACAGGAATTTACAAAGTTGGTCTTTGTTACAAACTGTACCTCTAATAGCGTGAACCTTCTTACCTGCTTGATAATGTAGGTATTCGTTTACGGTTTTCGTAAATCAAAAGCAATTTGATTGTTTTTTGATGCGATTTAATTAAAATATGTGGTATGACATGCGCATTAAGGAAAATATCACTATGTAGAGTACATATACCTACACACAACGTCCTTCGATTTACTTATCTATAACCACCGCAGCGTTTTACGCAAAATAGCAAAAAAACTAATCGCTTGTTTGTTTCAGACCTAATTAAATCAACTATAGAAACTCAATGAAAGCTTTCTCAAGTGTAAGTATTATGAAGAATGAAGAAGGTGCAGCGAGGAGTGGTAACTCCACCACCGTTGGCTTGCAATTGATTGCCAGCGGTCGAGGAGTTCCTCGGCCTCGCAGCGTGTCTACTAGTATTATGCGCTTAATTAAGTATTACATCAGATGCTGTAAATAAATTGAAAAATTTGATAAATTCGTTTTGCATGTTATGAAATGTCACGTTTTGAACAAAAAGTATTTGCTCATTTGAATAATGAGAAATGGTGGAAATGTGTATGATTATTGTTATAAATATTATTAAATAAGTACAATATAAGAGAATTAGGATTAGCACAGCTTAAATTCAACCAAATATTATTTATTATTGCAAATGTAAATGTTACATATATTTTGATTTTATAAATATGGAAAGTAATTTTTTGCTAAAAACAAATACCGGTAAGCAGTAAAATTGTGACGAAAGCTGGATTTCCACAAACCACATCCGAGTCGAAATCAAAACTCGGTGGTTAAATAACACAACATGTGAATTTTACTAAAACAGATTCCTTGGGAAAGACTACAAATTCACGGTGATCCCACAACCTAACTAAATAATATTGCAGTATTGGAATGTGTGATTAATGAGCATGTGCTGGAATGTGCTCACCAGATTAAATAGTGTAAAGTTACTTTTTTCGTTAAAAATCAAATATTTCGAAATTGGATATGGTAAACATAACCTTAGTAAAATTTAAATAATGTTTGTAATTGCTGCTGATGTGTTACAAGGAATCGTAACCATAATATAAAGTAAACAATATTTGTTGCCTCAAAATATCAAAAATACAACTTAATACAACGTGATCAATCTCAAGTGTACTGTAGTGGTAGTTGTTAATATTGTTGTGTTTTGCAGTTGGCTGCTTTGGATTTTTAGTGTGGTTTTAGTCGTTTTAGTTTATGTCAGTTTATTACATATTATACCTTCGTTTTTCACTTTTGTATTTTCTTTTATTTACAAACTGTCTATATCAAGACAAATTATATATTCTGAATTTCAAATTGTGATATCGAATTTACATGTAAATTTTATTTAATTATAATGAAATTATAACATTTATATACTTAAGATTCATTATTTTGTAATGATTTAATCCAATCATTAAATAATATTTTATTTATTTTGTTGTATTTTATAGGGATGCAGTGTAATCAAATACAAAATAGTCATTATTTAAATTAAGATAATATTTTATAATATGTATAAGTTAATGACCTTCATACAGATTTGAAACTGATCGTAGTTTTTACTCGAACCATGCTCTAGAGTAGCTAGAGCAATACAGATTCTTACCAACCTATCAGTGGTACCAACTTAAATATTTTGATCACGTGGTATACACTTGAGATTGACCACTCTGTAGTATTTTACCTTATTAGCCTGGTCAATAGGATTTTACTCGTAAGAGGAGAAAATTTTTGGTAAACCGCCAGGCAAGGTTGTAACCTCCTAGAACCAGTAAAAACAGTTACCGTGCATTTAATGTAATATCCTTTTATTGCTGTTCATTCGTAGTTTGGAACAACACACGACCTTCCAGTCTATAAAGAAATGAAATAATGAAATAACATCTTACAATTCCATTGTAAGATGTTAACAATCCAAACAGACAGCATTGAAGAACAACAACAATATTTCCCGTCAACGTTTAAACTTTCATGACAGAAAGAGTTTAATAGACACCTAGATACACATACACGCATGCACACGCACGCACGCCGGGCACATACGGACACACACCCACACACGCACGCACGCACGCACGCACGCACGCACGCGCGCACGCACGCACGCACGCACGCACACACACACACACACAAACACACACACAACACACACACACACACACACGCACGCACACACGCACACACGCACACGCGCATACACGCACACACGCACACACGCACACACGCACACACGCACACACGACACACGCACACACGCACACACGCACACACGCACACACGCACACACGCACACACGCACACACGCACACACGCACACACGCACACACGCACACGCGCACACGCACACACGCACACACGCACACACGCACACACGCACATACACACACACACACACACACACACACACACACACAAAGTTTGCATCGGTTGTTGGGGCTCGCATCTCGATACCTCAGTTGGGTAGAGCGTTACTCTAGTAAAGCAGGTGCCGTAGGTTCATATTCTACTCGAGGTATACTTTTTATTTGTGTATTTAATAAAATCAAAATTTTTAATTACGTATTTACTTTTGAGCTTATTCGTTCATAACAAAAACTTATTATTATCATTATTATGAAGGCCATAATCACATCCAAATGCCAATGCTAAATGTGAGATAACGTCAACGTTGTAAATTAAAAGTGTTTATAATATCAGTATTAGCATCATTGTCAACATACATAATAGTAGCAACACCACATCCACACTATCTGCAACATCAATAATGGTTAGTTATTCTCGTAGTCGCAGTTCAAATAGAGAGACGTTAGGATCGTTGAGCACGTCACGAGTCAAAATGGGAAACATAACTGATCACATAGTGCATTTTAGTGGCCAAATCGAAAGTCTCTGGACTCATTTACTTATATGCAATAAACGCAATTTTTTCATTAGCGTAACTGTGTTTGAAATGCTTTAAAGCAAACTTCTAGTGTGGAACAACACACGATCTGCCAACCCACAAAGTGGAAATTCAAATAAATAAAATAATTTTTTTAGGTAATTATGCACTCCTTTTTTTAATACGATCATAACGAAATTAAGCAATACTGTAAAACAAATCTATGTCAGAAGGACGTTTAAAACTTCATGTCAGGTAGATGTTAATCGACATATGAGAAAACATATTCCAAAGCCGCCCGCTTCTAAGCTACGTTCGGAGGTAAGAGAGCAGTGTGGCGAAGATATACAATGCTTTCCTTATGGTAATTTTGCTTCGACGTTTCCGGTTGTATGCAACGGGCGATAACACTCGTATAAGCTCAATGAAACAAGAGTTCTCAAATAAATTCCCATGTAATATTTGATGTACTTTTTAAACTTTTTTTATATTTTATTTATTTTTTTATTTTATCCTGTTAATGACCTGTCTTTATGATGAATTACATTTTTGGTTGTGCCATTAAACTATTTTTTGTACAAAATATGTTCACTGTTTATATGTTAAAGTCAATTAATTACCTGTTTTATTATATACGATGACTATTGTTAAATAATTACATTTGTGATTGGTTTATTTTGTAAAATTAAAAAAAAATTGATGTGGCCAATATGTAACTTTATTTTTAAAGCATAGTCAATTATTAGTTTAAAATGAAAGATTTATTTTTATTTATAATTTTATTTTTTAAATTACAGTATAATCTTAACTTAATTATTTATTTAAAATTAATTACATGTAAAATTTTATTTAAAAAATTTATTTTTGCATTATTTAATATTGAACATTTGTTAACATATGTTTCAGTAAATTTTAATAAGTCTAATAAAATTTGTGCCAGCAATTGCAGTTATACAACTAGACTAATTAAACATTTTTGGTTTTAAATTGTAATTTAATTTAATTTTTATATTTAAATTTTTAGGTTAAATTTAAATTTGGATATTAATGTAAACAATAATTTTAAATTTATTAAAATTAAAATGTAAAATAGAATTAGATGCCCTATTATATTAATTGTAAATGATTAAATCGGATTAGTCCTTGTTGTTCATGAAAATTAAAAAAATTGGCGGTATTTTATTCAATCCAGAGGAACCTGTTCTATAATTGACATTCCACCATAAATTTAACTTTTATTAATTAAGTTTGTATATTGTTGTTTTGAATTCTTTTAAGAATTAAAATTTTCAAGATTTATAATAATAAATTACTTCAAAATAATGTGCAGTTTATATAAAAGGAGAAATGGGTTAATTTTATTTATGGAAGATAATTTATAACTCTTATTTGAAATTGGATTTGATAGTAACATGAAACTTTTATTTTATATGATAAATGCTCTAAAATATATACCGCGTGTCCCAAATTCGAGGCGTATCATTGCGATCACGAAAACGGTAAGAGATAGAGAAACGGTAAGAGATAGAGAAACGGGTTTGGTAGTTGACAGTTTTTCTGGTCTAATTGCTAGGAAACATATTTTCATTAAACAATACAAATTTACTCCGTAAAATACAAACCTTTTGTGCAATTATAAGTGATAATTTTCATTTTTTTAATATTTGCAATGTTCTTATTGCGTTTTCTATACGAAATGAATATTCAACTTCCTTCCAGTAGTGTAGATGATGTCCACCACAATAAAAATCTTCAAAAATTGTTTAAAAATGACACGGCCATATTGAAAACAATTATAATTATATTAGGAGCTTGATAATGACTGTTTGGGTACGAAACAAATGCTCCAACCTAACTTAGTATATGTCATGGTAACCACAATGAAATAAGTTTGTAAAGTTAAAAAAAATCCATGTCCCTATTTAAAAAAATTAAATTGATGATGAATGTAGGAATCCGAAACGTCAGATGGATATGTAGATTACATGGTATTAAAGACAATAAAACATGACAATAAAGAAGTGTAAACTGTTGTTTGATTTCTTTTTAAATGGCTGTCCAAAAAAAAATAAATAAAAACAAAAATCTGATATCACTTGTTTTCAATTATCTCAAAAACAAAATGAAAATATTTGAAATCTGATCGCCTCTATTATATTATTGTTCCCTTAAATGCGCAATTCTCATTCAAATTGAGATCAGTCGTAACATGGTAGATGTAGTGGAAGGTGTATATAGAATTACCAAATAAAAGTTTAAGGGAAATTTTTTATTTACATTAAAAAAATTGCTGTTCGATACAGTAAATTTGAATCTATTAAATTATTTTAGAGTTTTAATAGAAGTATTTTTATTTTATTAATTAATTAAGACAAACTTTATTTTATTATAGTTTATTAATGTGAATGATACCTTAAGAACAGATAAAAGAAAAACTAAATTTTTGAACCTTTTGAAACCGTGCTGATTAACTTAAACTTACTTAAACAATATTCTTGAATATAAAGGGCTAGCTAATTATGCATTTATGAGTCACACAATATTACAATATAGTTAATTTGAAATGAAATTTTATTCGTTTTTAAACATACCTAATTTTTTAAGAAAATAATTTAATGCCACTGTTATAATTTATTAAGTTTTAATATTTAACAGTTTACTGAATATTTTGTAGTCCCTTGTGTAACATTGCTCATGAAACTAATCTAACCAGGCATAGTTGATCAGCAACACCTAAAGTGCACAGGCCCAGACACAGGCACAGACAGCGACCCAGACATGAACACGAACACAATCGAACACAGACAAAAACACAGGCGCAGACAGACACAGAAAACTACAGGCAGCCACATAAAGTCACAGACAGGCACAGATAGGCAGAGACAGGCACAGACAGGAACACACAGACACAGACAAACACAGACAAACACAGACAGACACAGACAGACACAGACAGGCACAGACAGACACAGACAGACACAGACAGACACAGACAGACACAGACAGACACAGACAGACACAGACAGACACAGACAGACACAGACAGACACAGACAGAGACAGACAGACAGACACAGACAGACACAGACAGACACAGACAGACACAGACAGACAGACAGACACAGACAGACACAGACAGACACAGACAGACACAGACAGACACAGACAGACACAGACAGACACAGACAGACACAGACAGACACAGACAGACACAGACAGACACAGACAGACACAGACAGACACAGACAGACACAGACAGACACAGACAGACACAGACAGACACAGACAGACACAGACAGACACAGACAGACACAGACAGACACAGACAGACACATACAGACAGACACAGACACATACACAGACAGACACATGCAGACACAGGCAGACTCAAACAGACACAGACAGACACAGACAGACAAAGACAGACACAGACAGATACAGACAGACACAGACAGCACAGACAGACACAGACAGACACAGACAGACACAGACAGACACAGACAGACACAGACAGACACAGACAGACACAGACAGACACAGACAGACACAGACAGACACAGACAGACACAGACAGACACAGACAGACACAGACAGACAGACACAGACAGACACACAGACAGACACAGACACAGACAGACACAGACAGACACAGACAGACACAGACAGACACAGACAGACACAGACAGACACAGACAGACACAGACAGACACAGACAGACACAGACAGACACAGACAGACACAGACAGACACAGACAGACAGACAGACACAGACAGACACAGACAGACACAGACAGAACAGACAGACACAGACAGACACAGACAGACACAGACAGACATACAGACACAGACAGACACAGACAGACACAGACAGACAGACAGACAGACAGAACAGACAGACACAGACACACAGCAGACACAGACAGACAGACAGACACAGACAGATACAGACAGACCAAGACAGACACAGACAGACACAGACAGACAGACAGACAGACAGACACAGACAGACACAGACAGACACAGACAGACACAGACAGAGACAGACAGACACAGACAGAGACACAGACAGACACAGACAGACACAGACAGACACAGACAGACACAGACAGACACAGACAGACACAGACAGACACAGACAGACACAGACAGACACAGACAGACACAGACAGACACAGACAGACACAGACAGACAGAGATAGACAGACAGACAGACAGCAGACAGCACAGACAGACACAGACAGACACAGACAGACACAGACAGACACAGACAGACACAGACAGACACAGACAGACACAGACAGACACAGACAGACACAGACAGACACAGACAGACACAGACAGACACAGACAGACACAGACAGACACAGACAGACACAGACAGACACAGACAGACACAGACAGACACAGACAGACACAGACAGACAGACAGACACAGACAGACACAGACAGACACAGACAGACACAGACAGACACAGACAGACACAGACAGACACAGACAGACACAGACAGACACAGACAGACACAGACAGACACAGACAGACACAGACAGACACAGACAGACAGACAGACAGACACAGACAGACACAGACAGACACAGACAGACAACAGACAGACACAGACAGACACAGACAGACACAGACAGACACAGACAGACACAGACAGACACAGACAGACACAGACAGACACAGACAGACACAGACAGACACAGACAGACACAGACAGACACAGACAGAACAGACAGACACAGACAGACACAGACAGACACAGACAGACACAGACAGACACAGACAGAACAGACAGACACATACAGACACAGACAGACACAGACAGACACAGACAGACACAGACAGCAGACAGACACAGACAGACACAGACAGACACAGACAGACACAGACAGACACAGACAGACACAGACAGACACAGACAGACACAGACAGACACAGACAGACACAGACAGACACAGACAGACACAGACAGACACAGACAGACACAGACAGACACAGACAGACACAGACAGACACACAGCACAGACAGCACAGACACGACACAGACAGACACAGACAAACACAGACAGACACAGACAGACACAGACAGACACAGACAGACACAGACAGACAGGCACAGACAGACACAGACAGATACAGACAGACACAGACAGACAACAGACAAACACAGACAGACACAGACAGACACAGACAGACACAGACAGACACAGACAGACACAGACAGAACAGACAGACACAGACAGACACAGACAGACACAGACAGACACAGACAGACACAGACAGACACAGACAGACACAGACAGACACAGACAGACACAGACAGACACAGACAGACACAGACAGACACAGACAGACACAGACAGACACAGACAGACACAGACAGACACAGACAGACACAGACAGACACAGACAGACACAGACAGACAAAGACAGACACAGACAGGCACAGACAGACACAGACAGAGACAGACAGACACAGACAGACACAGACAGACACAGACAGACACAGAAAGACAGACAGACACACAGACAGGCACAGACAGACACAGACAGGCACAGACAGACACGACAGAACAGACAGACACACAGACACAGACAAACAGACAGACACA
>JARFJB010002273.1:0-32500 GCA_036346205.1 Vesta saturnalis
TCCTCGCTCCAATTCGTTTCATATCCCTTCTCAAAGGTGTACTTAGTTCTGGCGATTCTGACGTGCTCACCGACTTTATATTTAGGATGGCGTACTGGACCTAAACCTCTCGCGTACAGGTTATTCCACACTTCCAAAATATTTTTATCGTTTACTGCCGCAGGGGCCATCTTTATACTTGAATGAGAACTATTGTTGTAGGCAGTCACAAGTCTTTCGAGCACATCAATATATCTGTAGGAATTTTTGTAAGTGAAATAACGCCACATCTTTGTTTTTAATGTTTTATTAAATCTTTCAACTACAGATGCTTTTACATCAGGGTTATTTGTACATAGAAATTGATATTTTGTTTCTTGAAAAAGTTTTGTACACTGCTCGCCACAAACTCTTTGCCTTTATCCGTCTGTAGATTTGCCGGGGTATTGTCGCAATCCTTAAAAATATCCGCGAATGCTTCAATTACAGATGAGGCTGTCTTCGTTTTAAGTGCTCTCGCCCATGCCCTCTTGCTAAATACATCAATTACCGTTAGTATGTAGTTGTATCCGCTATTGTGTTCACTTAAAGTCCGCATATCACAAAGATCCGCCTGCCACAATTCGTAAAGGTTACTCACAATATATTTATTTCGTGGAAACTTTTTTCTGACTGGTTTATGTACTGTATAAGCTTCCTGTGTCCGCAACCAGTTTTTTACTTCACCATATCTACCCTTTACAGCATTAGTTAAAGGTGTTATACCAGCGAACCCTGCTGGGTGGGAGGGATCATAGTATACAGCATCCATGTTATGAACGCCACGAATCCCAATCTAGTGAAAGTCCTCTTCTTCTTCTTTGAGAGATTCTTCTCGGTGTTTCCCGCGTTTCACTATCAGCATCGTAATTCTCACCTATAGTTGTGAGGGTCCGTTCAACGTTGGGTAATACAGAAACATCATACCTTTGCGTATCTCCGATAAACGCTCGTGGTATATTTATCTCTTTAATGTACGTCGCAAACTGACGCCAACCGCGCGGATTTGTGGTTTTTCGTTTTCTTAACGTCTCGTGAACCAGATCGATAATGTTGGAGTGTGGTATGATCTCGCCTTTTATTGTGACAGTGCCCCTTTTATCCCAAAAAACATCACTGTTCGTATTCAGTATATCTAACAAATTCGCACCTTTTCTCTTATATGAAGGAGGAAGCGTTGATACTATCTCGTCGTCTGTCAGACCTTTGCGTTGCGGTAAACCTCTAACATCATCAGCAGCATCGTTACCGCTTATTGTTATACTGGCCGGCTGACGTAACTGATTGGAAAAGTGTAGATACCTTTGAAGGACTTGGTTGTACTGCTGCCATTTGTCATGGTCGGTCATTTTAGTTTTTAAAACTTTATCCATATCGTTACCCAGCTGCGTTAAAATGTTGTTTTGTGTAACATCCGGTGCCTGCAAGCGCTGTATAAAGTCCATCGGTAGAGGAGAAGAGGAGGAGAGGGAAGAGAGGGAGAGAGGAGAGGGAAGGGAGAGGAGAGAGCGCGGAAGGGAGAGCGAGCAGAGAGAGGGAGAGGGAAGGAGAGGGAGAGGGAGAGAGAAAGGAAAGAGGGAGAGGGAAGGAGAAGATGAGAGAGGGAGAGGAGAGGGAGAAAGGGAGAGAGGAGAGGAGAGAGAGAGAGAGAGAAGAGAGAGAGAGAGCGTGTCTTACAAGAATTTCCATAAAAACAACCCCAACGCTGCACCAGGTCCTAGAGATACCATTTATCTTACAAGAATTTCTATAAACAACCCCAGTGCTGCACCAGGTCCTAGAGGTAGCATTTATTTTCAACCCCAGCGAAACACTAGCCGGAAAAGCGAGACAACCCCAAGAAAACTCAAACAATACTATTTCGACATCCTCACCTAACACTACAAGCTCGACAATCCACAGATCACATTAATCTAGACATACATAAGACCACTAATAGACTACCGTGTGCTATTGCACGCCACTCAAAAAACCAACAGTCTAAAATCGCCGTCTGCGAACGAAACATACTACGAAACATAGACAGACAGCACTACAGACATCCTAACGTTAGGACAATAGAAACAGCGAACATACAACCCATCGCAGGCCGAGTTAAGACATTACAAACAAAATACACCTACCGCAGTGTTCACACTTACGTGCACTACTGACACAACTATAAGACGACATACCAGAAGAGTTCGACAGAATCTAAGATGACACCCCTACCTGCTCCGCTAACCCCCTTGCTAATATAATGAGGACCAGCGCTCACAAAAACGGCAACTTTCAAACACACAAACATCGTAACACACCACACAACTATATACACTAACAGTTAATTAATTATACTAAAATAATAAAACATTTTTTTTAACAAAATTGAAACAATTCTAACACTACAACACCCAAAAGCAGAAAGACCCAGGGTTGAAGAGGGACACGATCCCTAAAGTGCCTGCAGAAGAAAACAACATAAGCAAATAGAATAAGTAAGTAATCTATAAGCAAATAAAATAAAAATGAAAATGATAAAACGGCTGTTGATCGTAGCCAGGTGTCCATTACTGATTAACCCTCCGTGCTCTGAACGGGGTATTTTCACACACCACGGTAGCATTATTTTGATGCTTTCATAAATCCGAAACGTTCTCGTTTCTATCCATCCGCTATTCTAAGGTAGTCATATAAACCATTAAAAAAAGAACTCGAAAGATTTTTAAATTAAGGATAATTAGCATTAATTGCCAGTTAATGAGACTGGGGTATAGAAATACCCTGTCCGAGTACGACGCATTTTTTTTGTTATCAGGAATATAACATGTAATTGTGGCCATTAGTAGTACTTATAATTATGTTTAGACCCAGTAACTATATTATAACGTTATTATCAGTTTTTGTTATGAACGAATAAGTTCAATGGTAAATATGCAATTAAAAACTATTAATTTTATTAAATACATAACTAAAAAGTCTACCTCGAGTAGGACTTTTAATTACACATTTACCTTTAAACTTATTCGTTCATAACAAAACCTTATAATAATTTAATATTAGTCAAGTTGCTTTGGTATGTGTCAATCCTTGCGATATTGCAGGCTCACATTCCATTAATATAAATAATTTGATTGTAACCTCATTATATTAGAATCAGTTCTACATACATAAAGACAAAATTACATCGATGGGGCTTGAATCTCGATGGCGCAGTTGCTTAGCGTGGTACTCTAGCAAAGTACAGGTCGAAGGTTCAAGTCTACCCGAGGTAGACTTTTTATTTATGTATTTAATAAAATTAATAATAATTTTATATTATAATGTGTTTCCAAATACTTTAAGTACAGTTAATGATCTAATTAGAAAACAATGGTTTCCTTTATTACCTTCACGAGAATAAAATTCCCAGAAAATTTTATACTTATCCTTATTATTTATACATTGCTTTGTGTGGTGTTGAAGTGAGCACTTCTTTGGTATAGACAATCAATTTCAACATGAGTTACAGCAAAAGCGCGTTTAGATCTTAACAATTTAGCTGTTTAAGAAATAGCTCTAAAGTGGTTATCTGAATGTGATTCTGATGCTGATCTTGAGATAACAGATGATATTATTTGTCAAAACAAAAATATGAATGCATAGTACGTTTCTTCTTACTTAGAGTGACAAAGATGAAGATATATCATTAGCCACCCAACCTCAGTATGTAGCAAAATCGGGATTAGTATGGAATAAGCATCCCAGTAGATGCAGAAAAGCAAAAGCAGCTAACATTATAAAACAAAATAGTAGATTATCAAATTATTCGAAAAATGTATCTGCAATCGACTTTCAAGTTGTTTATAAGTGATTCTATGGTTGAAAAAAATTATTTGTCTAATACAAACCGTTACTGGAAAGCGACTACTAAAGACGAAATTTAAGGTTTTGTTGGGTTGCAACAATGTCTAAGGATAAGTTTATGAATTTACTTGCATTTCTTATTACCTATTAGAGATCTGTACGAAATATTTGTAGAAAATTGTAAAAAAGGATACAATCCTGGTACTCATTTGACAATAGGCGAACAACTGATTTCATTTAGAGGTTGGTGTCCATTCAGAGTATACATGAATTCCAAATCAGCAAAGTATGGTACAAAGGTTTGGACATTACCTGACGCCGATAGCAGTTACGCTCTCAATATGCAAGTTTAGATTGGCAAAGAAGGTAACAAGCCAGAAAAGAATCAAGGCCAACGTGTAGTAATGGATTTAGTCAAGACTTTAGGACGTGATTACGGGACTACTACCGACAATTTTTTTACTAGTATCCCTTTGGCACAAGAACTGTTATCACATGGTTTGACTTTATGTGGAAACAGGAAAATAAACCTGACTTACCTGCAATATTATTACCAAATAAGGATAGAGAAGAGTTATCGTCATTATTTGCATTTCAAAAAAATATTACGTTAGTATCCTATACCAAAGAAAAACAAATCGGCGATACTTCTCAGTAGGTACTGAACACAGTGATGATGCAGTTGGTGGCGAATCTGTTCAATACAAACCGGATATAATTTCACATTATAATAGCACAAAGGGTGCAGTGGATACGCTTGACCGAATAACATCCGAATATACTACAAAACGAAATACTCTTCGCTGGCCAATGGCTTTGTTTCATAATATGATAGATGTCGCACGTAATAATGCCTTTATTGTACATTACGAAATTCAAAACCGACAAGAAAAGGTAGGCGTAGACTATTCCTTTTAGAACTGAAGACAACTAATAATTCCGTATGTTCGAGAACGCTTTTGAATAAGAGTTGACACCAGAATAACATTATTGAAAACATGAGAATATTCTTGCCAGTAGATCACAATAATTCAGGAGATGCTTAACCACCACACTCATCTAAACAAGGACGTTGTTATATATGTCCAAAGAAATTGGACACGAAGTACAAAACTGTTTGTACAAGTTGTAAAAATTTATTTGTAAACACTGTTAAAAATAAATTAATGTATTAGAATTTCTGTTACAATTTTTATTTCCTTATTATTTTAAAATGCATTTCAAGCACAAATGTGTAATTTTAAGAAATTATAAACTGACAAAATCAAACTAAAAGGTTGGGGTATTTATAGACACCGATAGACTACTAGGTAACATGTGAGACGTCAGAGCGCGGAGGGTTAATACGAAATCGCCATCTAGCTCAGCTGGTCCTTACGGGTCACTGAAAGCGTAGATGTGGAGCCATTTAGTTTCTTCTTACACAGAAACCCAAATTACAAAAAGAGGTACGAAAGAGAAATACCAATTTCCCTAATACGGTTCTGTAAGAGAACATGTGCACAAACAAACAAAAATGAAATCAGTAACACAGTGCTCAAGTTTAGTGTTGGATAGAAGCAAAACGTAAACTTGAAATTCACTTAACTATTAACGAAACTAATATTTTGAAAAATATAAACCACCGACGTAGACTTTATGGCGAGAGAAGCAAAAGCAATCTAATAATAATTATTTTACCAAGGTATGTAAACATTCCGCATAACTAGAGAATAAATGTAACTTAAAAAGTGCAGTAGCTGGTTTCCGTTATAAATTATCATACGATCAATAAACTAAAGAAAGCAACAGCTTATTTCGATTATGAATGTTCGAAACCTCAAAGTATATAATCATTTCGCCTCAACTAAGAATAAATATAATCGAAATATTCAGCAGTAATCAGTTATGAGGCTAATCAAAACAACTATTCAATGCTAAATGTTCGATACCAACTGCACATAACTTTCTATATTAGCAGGTACATCTTTAAGCTAAGATAAATTCCTTATTTGTAAAATAAAACCCAAAGGGAAGGTTAAAAAACAATAATTTCCTGTCCATTAAATGCCTACGTAGAAGTACGCAATCAACAACTCACACATGTAATAAAAGTAAAACATGAAAATAGTATTGCTGTATTATTGGTCAGGTCTTTCGCTCTAATCTATCTGGATGCGTCAAGATTTCTAGTTAAATAGCTTAATCGAAGCCGATAGATGTGAACGACCAAACAGGTTGTCGTCGCATCCAAGCAGGGTATCAAATAGTAGATCGAACATAGTATACAGTAGATAGGTACGTCACCGTCGTAATAAGGCACTCAAAGGTTTAGTACATAGGCTATCGAGCTCCACATGATTTACCACAACATAGATTCAAAGCTCGTACATTCGCCGCGTTCCTGAACACAATTCATGTACACGGAGGTGTAGAAAGCGTTTATTTATAAATACTGAAAAACACCGTTACACCGTAGAAATTTAGGTACAACGGCCGAATAATGATGTTATTTCTTTCCAGATAGAACTTTATTATTTATTCATCCAGATATGACGTATAATTTAGTTAATCCATATATTGTTTATACTTTTTCTGATGGATGGCTGTAATTTGAAAAGTACAAAAATCCGTTAATAAATGAATTAATAGTAAATTAAATACAAAATTAATCTAACCTCCAATAATTTTACAAGCTTTGAAATATCTCACAAAATATGCAGTTAATGTGTAAAGAATACACAGCTTTTTCCCTCACAAGGAAATCGCTTTACCAAATGGAAAACCATTAATCTACCTTGACAGACAACGATTGCATTTAAACTTCTAAACTTCAATCAACCAGATAATTCCAAAAGGCTACGTTTTCGCATTTAAAAAAAAGAGTCAACATACATAGGGTGCTTTAAAATTGAAATACAATATTATATGAAAAAGTTCACGTTCAACTTTGTAGATAGCGGACCGCGAAAATTTTATTATTGCAACAAATATTTTTTTCAAATCGCAACTGTTACCGCGATAGAAAAGTTAATTAATCGGGTTTAACATATTTTATTAAATATTAAGTCGTCATTTGAGCATGGTTTTCGGGATATTTTATTTTTCTAACTAGTATTTCGCCAAGGGTTGAAAAACATGTGTTTGAGGTCTAACTAGCAGGTGTACGCTTAAAAGCTGCTTTACTGAAGGGGCGTAACGAAACATTGCAAATTCTTAAGCGCACATTCTTGATGTAAAAATGTCATTAGTTTAGTAAGTAATTACATCGGTACACACTGCAATCAAAGACGTATTTGTTTGGTACGTTGAAACTCGAGACCTAAATGTAAGGCTTGTTACGGACGAATGCATATTTTTAAAATTAAGATGTCGTTCAATGATAAATATGAAACTGTTCCAACATAATAATTTTTTGTTTTTTTTATTACTTTTGAAAAATGGGGGTTGATTGCGGGAGAAAATGTAGTTAGTTTGAAATCGGGGGAAAAAGGCCGTGACAGTTACAGTTTCGTTCGAACCAGATTGATAGGGTTAATTAAATCCTTCATTGTAAAGAGTTTGTCTTTAAAATAATTCTTGCGTGTACATTTTCTTTTGAATTAGTCAACGCTAATTTGTATTTTATTTCGGGTGTTAGTTTTAATGTGTTTTTCAAATATTAATCTATAAATAACAAGTCACCCTTTTGAAGTGAAACCGCGTATGTTAACGCTTTGTGTCTGTGATCAATTAAACGATTATATATTCAAATGTAAGTAGGTACTTTTATATAAATTAGAGTATCTCATTCGCACGCGGGGTCATTAAGCTGAAATCTGCTAAAATAAAAGACAGTACAGGGCTACCTCACTCTTGTATTTGTGTGAGTTAGCATTGTTGTTTGTTGTTTATATTTGTGTAGAGGTGGGCCTAGAGAACGGGTACAGGGTAATCCTTGGTTACTAATTGTAATGGACAATTGCCAAGTGGTTACATGCTCCTGGTTCCAGATGACCATGAAACACCTCGAATTTTCCTTTTATTGTTATACAAATGAATGCGCAACCTGAGAAAGGAGCACTGTAGTTTTCTAATGCACTCATACATATATCGGTCACGATGTTATAATCTATTTATAACTTAGCCTTGTAAGGTTTTGTGTTAATGAGTTTTTTTTCAGTTTATTAAGTAGAATTGTTTGCCTGCAAACTAATTTCTCTTTATGTGTAATTTATTGTAATTTTACGTATGTATTTTATGCTTTAGTAGTCACTAAACAATTGTGTACGTGTAAATTCCTTGTCTATTTTCTTTTGTCCTTGCCTTTACCTTATTATCACCTGTGCAATTACATGCACCGTAATTTGATTTATTGTTTTATGTGCTTATTTACTTAAAGACCGGCATGATTGATTTTAAAGGGCCACATGTTTGGTATTACGATTTTCATTCTGTTCATTTATGGCACAGTTGTGGGTGTCAGTACATGTTTTTTTTTTGTGTTTATGTGTAACTAAACTGCTTTTTATTTATTTTTCTCTTAATGTTATAATTTTGTACGCACTTTAACCTGATTTAATGGTGTTTTGTTATATATTTAACCCTTTCATTGTTTTTTTGTGTTATTTGATTTATTAATGTACTTATGCAATGACTTAATTATGAATAAAGTGGGTTTTATTGGTTGTTCTGTCCGACAATAGTATATCTACTGGCTGAACCACCACTGCGCAAAGTTCGTTGACTTGAGGTTTGCGAGTAATTAAATATCAGACTTGTAAATAAATTCTAATGTTATAATTATTGCCAGGAAAGTCAAAGTAAGGCAAGCAATTAATTTGGGTAATAGTAACATTATTGTCAGTAAAGTCAAGATAAATCATTTAGCGAGTGTTTTATTCTTGAATTCGCATTATTGCAAATAAGTTCAAATAACACTTTCGAAGATAGGATACCTGGGGACACTATACGTTTTGTTTTATTAATCCATTAGTGCATAGAGTCCCCTTTAAGGGACGGTCATTTATTGGTTCCTACCGTTATGCAGGTTGGATAATAGTTTTCAGTCGTCTCGAGATCGTTCAAGTAATCGGTCGCCAGTGATATTATCTTTGTTGGTGCTAATATTTCAGTTTATTTGAATATGGATGAAAACCTTTATTCTACTAAGCTTGGCGGGTAAGTAGTAATTCGTTTTTGGGAGTATAAAACATATCTTATCTACAATATTCACAGGTTTTGATTGTAAATGACAGATCTAACTATTGACATTTCCTTTATTTATTTTGATGCATTATTTTCATTGTACACATGGTTTTATTGGGCGTCCCTTATAGGGGACTCCATGCATAGAATTACTAATCGCGTGTTTTCAGTAAAATATGATATTTTTACAGATTATCGCTTCATCAGCTCCTAGAAATAATTGAAAACGATTCCGTTGTTGATGAGCCGTTAGATATTTACATAGAGCCCCCAGAAGTGAATGAAGGGGACACGGATGAGGATAGCGACAACTCAGATGACGAACATATAGGTGACATAAACCATCTGCCACGAGGAATTTTACGACAAGGAGGCGAAATAAGGCATGTAGTCGACGATGAATTTGATGCAGACGATTTGATTCCACTTGCACAACTATTCCCACAACCTGGACCAAGCAATAATAAAAGAAGGAAAGTTACTCGCGCAAAAACCGATCACACTTGGTTACAAGAAATTCCTCACTTTCCATAAATATTATTTGTGTACCTCGCCTGGCATCTGCAGAAGTACAATTGGCTAAAACTCCGATAGATTTTTTTCAACCTTTTTTCGACGAAGAACTTTTGGATAATATAGTTTATCAGACTAATGTGTATTCACAACAAAAACATTGATCTTGGTCTCACCAAAGACGAGTTGTATGTAATTCTTGGAGCTTTGTTACTTTCTGGCTACGCAAAATACCCGAATAAGAGAATGTTCTGGAACACTACATCTGATGTACCAATAATTTTGAAAAACAGTATGCGATTGAAACGTTTCGAAACCATATACATCATATACACTTCAATGATAATTTGCAAATTGACCGTTCCGATAAACTTTACAAACTAAGACCTGCAATAGATACCCTCAATGGCAGATTTAGAAGACATGGTGAACTAGAGGAAAATATTTCCATTGACGAGAGTATGATAATGATACGTTTTGGATTTAAAAACTGCGCCCTTTGTACTAGCTCTGGATACATGCTGTCTTTTGATATGTATACAGGTAAATCGAAAGATAATACCGAAGAACGAGGTTTTGGTCTTGGGGGCGATATAGTGCTCAAATTACTAGAAAAATCTGAAATTTTACCAAATAACGGCTACAAAGTTTATTTCGATAATTACTTTACTAGCCTACACTTACTTGGACATTTGTCGGAAAATAAAATCTGTGCTACAGGAACTCTACGAGAAAATCTAACAGGAAAATGTCCGCTCCTGAAAAGAATTATTGGAAATCGCAAGACAGGGTACCTGCAAATTTGTAGCTAAAATGATACGTTGGTCGTCCAATGGAAGGACAATAAAGTAGTGACTGTTGCATCAATTTTGATAACGACGAAATTGTTAATATTACAAGATGGTGTAGGACTTCTAAATCCAAGAAGCGCATTCCTCAACCAAAATTGATTGCCAATTATAACAAAGGAATGGGAGGTGTTGACAAAATGGATGGCCTCATAGCACTTTATAGAAGCAGAATCCGGCAAAGAAAATGGTATTGGCCAATTTTCACCTATTTTCTGGATGCCACAATTTCCAACGCATGGTTACTTATGAAACGGCTCAACCCGGACGATTCAACGTGTGCATCTTTGTTGGTTTTTCGTCGTTATATTGCTGTGGGTCTTTCGAACACACATGGAAAAATGCCATCAAGGTTCCAACTTTACCTTTGTGAATCCTTCTCAATTTGACAATGTGGGACATATTATTAAATATAATGAATCGATAGAAGATGTCAATTGTAAAAAAAGTAATTTTATTTGTAAAAGTGCGATTGTGGACTGCATCCAAAAGTATGTTTTGAACAATTTCATACAAAAGTGTGACATTATTGTCTGGTACAAAAGACCTCATTTTTCCGAGTTTTACTTCAAAGATCTGTACGATATGTACAAAAAACAAAGCCGGAATATTTTTTTAATAATGTACAGCATTAGTATTTTATGCATAGAGTCCCTTAAAGGGACGGGTGCTATCAATTATCTGTTAGAGTTAGGAAAAATTTTATATAAAAATGTTACTTAATTTTTAAATTAAAACCATTTGTAACGAAAAAATACTAAAATAATTTTTTAACTTCATGCACTAATTGTTAAGTTCGATTTCTTAAAATTCAATTTACATAGTAAGTAGAAAATCTGTGTATTATGATTCGACACACTAAAGTAAAGAGCGGTGTTTACTAAAAGTGGAGCAAACAGAGAAACAATTTAAAACAGAGTTTTCTGAAATCAGCTAGTCTGAGCTTAAAAATGACTAGATTTGCAACAAAAAGTGGAGTTTGAAGAATCAGAATTAATGTAGAGATTACCAAGATTAGGAGGATTCCATCACCTTGTTGTCCTCTAAGATTCCATTGTTTTTTAGATATTACCGACTCTAGAAAAGCTTGGAAAGCCAGCTCAATACAAGATGATTTGTTGTGACGGTTTTTTGACTATTACTGCCTGAACGTGAAAAAAGTAATTAGAAGGTGCAATGGGTTAGGTGTATCATACAATATCGGTAGTCATGAGTTTGTGGCTAGTAAATAAACGCATCGATTGCTATTCCTTATATCATCAATCATAGTAAATAATATTTTAGTTTGTAAGTGGATATAACGGGCGTGACCTAATTTCCTCAGGGAAGGTAGTGTTGAAATTGTTGGGAACTGTATTTCCACGGAAGTGTTTGAAATAACTATTTAGGACCACGAAAGTGTATACGATCACCGGAGATCATTGAAAAGGCTCGAGAAGCTGCAGGGAGGAGACCTAACAAATTAACAAGGCGTCAAAGTGCAGCTTTGAATGTTTAAAGTCGAAGCTTGGGTTAAAGTTTACATAGAAATTAAGAATCTCATCCGTATACGACCCAAGTCATTTTTTTCACAAGATTTGCTTGTAACACTACACTTTTCTCAAACATTTCTTGCCCTTAATTAATAACCCTGATACTCTTAATGCTCTGAATAAGTTCTATAGCGTCTGATGAGGTGCATTTTTACTTAACATAACCTTTACGTAAAAATGCAGCAAGATGTCCGAATTTGGAATATTAGGGATTAACTTATTTGAAGAGGAGGACAAAGTGGTTGCTGTAACTTCAAGACGGTAGAGGTAATGTTTCAGGCAACGAACAAAGCTCAGTGGTATGGGCGGGGTTCTTACTTAACGCTACAAGGGTACTCGTCACAACTCCACACCCTCAAAATCGAGAAAACTGTCACAAAGGCGCCACCTGTTAGATACATTTATAGCGGGAAGGCGTTTTGAACTAGATCTTAATAATGGCCTAACAGGGAATCAACATGCTCACTCAAAATAAAACACTCATCTCTACCTAAAATTGTATTCCAAAAATATCTACGCAAGGTTCACTTAAACTTCAATAAAATCTTAAGCTTCATAAAAGCCGCAAACTTGGGATAATAAAACTAAAACTCATTATACATTTCGATAAACTTCAACGTAAAATTATTGGCTCAACTAACCAAAAAATAACTGATCAATACGGTAACTAATTATTCAATTTAAAATGAAAATACGTCACAACAAAGTAAACAATCACAATCAAATATCTATAAAGTCCTAAAATTTAATACACGTCAAAAATAGGGGCCGTAATACTTAATAAACGAACTAATTTACTTTATAATCACGTTACGTTATTCATTAAACTTATCTTCAAATGAAATTGTATCAACCAAATTGAATTACTAATTATCTCATAAATTTGAATGCAATCCGTGTAAAAAGGAAAAAATTAAAACTACGTTTTCGTGCGAGTTGCAATACACACCTGGTGCTAAGAACAGAACAGAAATCTGACAACGTTGCGGGTGACATTTCAATTTTAAAAACCATTCGAATTTTTGATAAATAACGAGAATTTTTATTGGAACAAGGGAATCAGGTGACATTTTTTCTCTTGCGTGCGTTTTAGGTGGGAACGAAATTTTAAGAATGAACACGCACTTTGATTATCGTCGTATCAGGAGGTGAGTAAACCTTTTTCTTTTTAAATTATCATCAACTCGATCTTAAAAATAATTCAAGTAAATACACTTTAACAATTTAAAGTAAATTAAATACACCTTTACAGTTTAGCATTCAGCTCTCATCTAAAACATTTGATTCTCTAGGTTTTTCGTTTTAGGGTTGTTATCGTCTGTCTTCGTTTCTTCAAGATACTGCTGTAACGGATCTTACATCTAGATCTGGGTAGCGCTTCTTCCTAACGAGAAGATAATTGAGAAATGGAACCAGCTCGAAAATAACTTCCAATTGTTACTTCACTTCGACTCGCTCTGTTACTAAAATCAAACAGGTTTGGGGACAGTAAGACACCTAGTTAAGTAGAAATACACACAACATCATGTGAAGATTAGTTTTTTTTCCTTTTACTTCACTAATAAACAATAATTAAGTCCGTAAATTAGTTAATTATGCACCGTTGAATACTGATAAGGGTAAAATTAAAAAATAGCCGTTAATTGTAAATAGAGATTTTTCTTTATTTCAAAATTAAAACTTATCAAGTACTATAAATAATTACACCGTTAATATAAATGCAAGTTTGCTTTTGTTATTCCGAAATTAAAACTTGATACGTAGTAATTCAGTTTATATTCCAACGCACATGTTAAATAGAAATTACATTCAAAACCTTTTATATCAATATTAGAGAATGATAAGAAACCAAAGCATTCAAATGGACTTTAAAATCCGATCAATCTAATTAAGAGAGTTTTAAATTAATACATACAAGTAATAATTAACACTGTCCTTATAAATTAGTTAATTTATTTAGTGAAAATTGTAATGTTAGATAACAGTTTCGATATAAATAATTAAAGTTAAATCTGAAATACTTTCTATGAATTCCATGAACTACAATGAAAAGAATGTATCTAATCTTTTTACTATTGTGTAAAATTTTGTAAATTTAAATAACGCGAACACCGACAGATGTGTCAAACAGCTTCTGGAATTGCGTGATTTCGAGTTAATATAAGTGTTATTAATTACCAATTAAACCGTTAGATAGAATAAGTATTTTTTGTTATTGGAAACTAGCCGAATTTTATATCAATCGTTCTTCTGTTTCACAAATAATAATTTGAGCATGACGAAAGAAATATTAATTCGGTAGTTCATTTAATATCAATTAAAACAAATTGTTAGGCTGTTCATCGTTAAAATTATGGAATTTCCAGCCGTTCCCCACTTTTAAATGTCGTGCTCTATATAGGTAAGTGCTTTTATCAAAATGGCTATCTTTCGTTCTTACTGTGTCAAGTATAAGCGAAGCTACCATTGCGAACTGATATGAGGTAGTAGAGATTAATTAATAGAATTCAACTTGATAAACACTTGCTCTGTAAACGAGTATCAAAATTCAGTTAAATTTATTTGGACAAGTAGCAAGCAAATTACTTTGCTATAGAGCACCGTTTTGGTTAAACCGTAATCAGTGAAATTTAAATGAATACATAAGTTCACATTTATTAAGAATCATTCAGTTTCATCCATGATTGCTGAAGGAATTTTGTTTGTCAAGGAGACCTGTGACCTTTGTCAATTGCCATTTCCGTCCGTACTAATTGAGTTTTAGGTACATCTTCTATCATAAGGACTAGACCCTGAATTTTACCTTCCACTGGGAAACCCGACGCAGCCCTAGACGTTAAGAAATGGACCCAAAGCCCGCCTGAACGATAGCTTGTCTTTGGGTGGCGCCTGAATCCGTTTTCTAACCGCTGGAGCAAACGACCGCTGTAAAATTTATTTTTTTCCAAACGAGTCTTAATTTTTGTGTTGGACTTCGCTGAGGACAAGCTTCACTTGCCACCACCGAAAATCCCCTACAATCCTGGTGAGTTCTTTTATCACTATTCCTTCATAACGAGACTCTCGCTATAAAGACATTCACTTCAGTTAATCTTCGACGTATTTAAGAGTAGCTCGTCGTTGTAACGAATTACAATCAGAAGTATAGCACTGTTTACTAAATCGTGAGTGTAACTACTTTTAGTTGGAATATTCAATAGTGTTGTTGATAACGAGGTTATGTATCTATAATATATTAACTGTTTAAGTAAAATTTTATTGGAAATAGACCAATTCACACTTACATAGGTGCTCGGTTGATTACAGTTGCTAATCTAGCTTCACGTTTGTACCATTTTAAAAAGGAAATGCCTTCCTATTTACACAAAAATTGCAGCTGATGTATTTTGCAGCTACTGCTTTGAAGTAGCATCTGTTTACGATCTGAACTTTGCACTTACGAAATTCAACTGTTGCTATACAGAGTGCTTCACTATTTGTGCTTCTATGAACTAAAACGCTTATATACAGTGACTCTTGTCATGTCATACGTGTCTCACTTACTAGTGTTAATTGTTTAAGCTCTAATTCGTATGTGTTATAATAATAAGGAAGCTATTAAAAACCATTAAAATCTATTTCTTCAGAATTCCGTTTTCAGTCTGTATTCTTGGTTTAATTAATTAATTTTATTTGCAAGCGCTCAAAATAAACATACTCGTATCAAATATTTCGACATTAGAAAATGGAATTTTTTTTATATAATTTGCACAACCTTGGTGACATTAAAAATATTTAGCACTAATCGTACAGAAAAAAGTTTAAGGTAACCAGTGAGCATCTGTGCTAAGCTATGGTTGTGAACCAAGAGCAATATTCGTTAAGTATTACACAGGCAAATTTAGAAAGGAAATGTCCTAATCATTTCCTCTCCTTATGATAGACAGGCTGTTACAAAAAGTAGGTCAATCCGTTAACCATATATTCTTTGGGTTATAATAATTGGGCTTCCCTTATGCCACTTTTCAATTGAAAACCTTTTCTCAAGATACACGGAGTGAAAGTTATCTTTTTAATAAGTATATTTATTAATACTTCCGGAGTGTTTTAAGATAACTGTTTGAAATTTTGTCCATATTCTAGTCTTATCTAAGCATACCTTCTGTATGGTTTAAACAAAACAAGACACCTATTTTTTTTAGTAAGCTAATGGTTGACTAATTCTTTTTGCTGATACTTATTTATTATTTGATGCATAGAAACAAACTCTTTCATAAATCCCTAAAAAGTGAAATCTAGAGGATTGATGTCGGGGGAACTGGATGCCAGTGAATTGGAGCATCCTGTACCCGGCTTATCCAACGATTTGGAAAAATCTGATTTAAGTGGTTTCGAACATTACGAACATATTGAACTGGAGCACCGAGTAGATAACACCACGTATTTTCATGAACACCTCTTGGAGTTTCATTTGCCCATACACGAACGTTGTGGATACCCGTTATCCCATTCCGCGTAAAGGTAGCTTCGTCCGAAACTAAAATTGAATTGATAAATTTGTAGTCACAGTTATTTTCTATACAAAGCTAGTTACAAAAGATGGTTCTTGATTGAAAATCGCGCGGCAATAACGTCTGGACTTCAGCACATGGTATGGATTTAACAACTATCTTTTCAAAGTGTGATGTACATTGAATTTACTTCACTCACAGTCTGTGAGGCTATAATTCCAGTGATAGAATCCGGGTTTCCTTTCACCATTTAAAAAATTTGTTACCCCATTTAGTGTATTTTTACGTTGCGATCAACATTGTCCCACTCGTTGTTTCAGTTTCCCACTCTCTCTTTAGCGGTGAACTAAACTTATGAAAAATCTCCATTTTGTATGATATCTATGCATTTGTTACATAACACCTAGCATCTAAATAAGCGTTAGAATGAATTTTCCTGAAATATGGAAAATTTATCAGATTAGAAAAGTTTACTGATTTTGTTTGTAGTCTACAAAGCATTACACTCATATCCGTCATTTCGGAAAATGGCAAAACATTCTCTCTATTCGCCATAATTTGGTTTCAATTTAGCACAATATGTATAAGAAACTTTTGCTGTTATAAATTTGACAAGAAGTATAATGTTTCCTGCGTTACATCAGTATTCAAAGTTAAGTACAATTTTCTTTAATCTTTCTTTCAGTTTAGTTCATTACTGTTATCATATGTTCTTTATTTGACTGTTGATTTTTCGAGCATGAGTTGTAGTAGTTATAAATTTGTGCTACTTACTTCAATTAATCCAATAATTTCTTTAAAGCGTAACTAGTATTTAGGCCAAAATAAAATAAATAAAATTATTAAGGAATTTTAACAGCGTATAGTCGAATAAACAGTACCAAATCAAAATTTTACTAGAGGCAAAGAGGTTTGATAAGCCACCAGCTTACAAAACGTGGACAGCAAGTCCATAAACATCTTTCAGAAACAAATGGGTGGGGGGATAAAGGGAACCACACTCTCCTTTATTATTTTAGTTCTTGAAGTTTTTTGCTGAAAATCATACAGAAGGTCTGCTTAGATATGTCCAAAATCTGTATCAAAATTAAACAGATAACTCAGAACACACCAGTGATATTAATATACATAAATTAACTTTGACACCCTGTATCTTCAAAAAAAAAAATGAAAAGTGGCGTAAGGAGGTTTAGCCCAAAGAATGTATGGTAAACGGATTGCGTTGCTTGTTTGTAATACCCTGTATCCTCTATGGTTTAACTATTTTAAATAAATCAAAAATAATTTGATAATCAAAGATTATGCTTGTAATTGGTCGTAGATAAAGCATATTCGCATGAATGTGCAGCTCGCTCACTCGACCCTTGTGAGTAACAGACATCAAGACACCGAGGTTTGCTTCAATTGTTCACTATTGCTTTATATAGTTTACGATAGTCATATCTCGGCCGTAATTGTTTTGGCACTTTTTTTTGATTTGTGAGATATAAGTCTTGTTTTAATTAAGATCGCAAAATTGTTGGTTTCTAAGTGCAACATACATCGATACTAATAGGACTAACAAATCGGTGAATATCCATCTTTAAGTCTTCCGGTTTAACTTTAACATAACCATAATCAGATTGTAGATAGCTTAGAAACAAAAAGTTATGTTATAAGATATGAATTAGTTGTCATGGGAACATTTAGGCTTTTTTCATAAGTAAAACAAGATTAGAAACGACAGTTTTGCGAGAACGAACATGATTGTGGGCCGAGGCCTGGTCCAAAGCTTGCGAATACTTGCAAAAATAGTTTCTATACGTTTGCAACATTTCTTGCACTGACCTTATTAGTTCATAAAATCTTTTTTAAGTGTTTTTGGTGACGCCATAATATATCTTTGCAGCACTGAACATCAACTTTCATACCGTTATAATATTTATGACAGCTGTAAGAAATTGTACGCGTATGAAAAATTAGTGCATCAAACTAAAAAATTTTAATGTTTTGCAGATCTAGGCCGGAAACAGTCAGTTTTTGGATGATTTTGAGAACTGTAAAGCCCGTTGGCGGATGGAAGCACGAAAATATAGTTACGTTACTCGTGTGAAACAGGTTAAAAATTAGGAACGTTTAGACAGTCGCAAAATTCTGTGACGTTCAGAGGCTAACTTTACGCCAGAAAAATTGAAAAGAATGGATTCTTATCCACTTTAAATAGGTTGACACGATTTTCCCATCTTTTTTATAAAATTAATGTACATTGCGTATAGATTATTAATTATGCGGCCGTATTAAAATTTAATACTTTCATTAGCAATCAATGTCAAAAGTTGACGTTCATTAAACTAGGTTTGTATTATATTCATGTGGCAGTTTCTAATGGTTATACAGTATAAGCGTTATGATATGAACCTGGATGCTTCCAAGCGAACATCTTTATGCTCTTTTTCTGACGTTAAACATTTAGTATTACATACCAAACTTTAGTTTAGTTACAATTATGATATAATTATGAATCCATTTACGGTCACTACATTAACCTTTGATGTTGGTCAAGTTCATGCTCATAATCTGTGTAACTCTTCTACACATACCTTTAGGGCACTTTAGTTTTTGTTTGCGAATAATGCTTTACTTTAATACATATTTTAAAAAATCAATAAAATTAGGAATATATAAAATAGAAAATTACAGCACCGTATAAATACAATTACTACTTTATAGATATCAGAGTTAATAAATACCATTTCTGTAATATCATTATATTTATGAGATTACTTATTGTAAAGTATATTACACTCAAGTTTCACAGACAGAAATAATTTTTTATGACAATTCCCTAAAAGTCCCAACAAATAAAAAATATAATTAGTAATTTTTGTTTGTTTGTTGTTACTAATAATTCGAGATATTACCTTTCATTTCGCACACGTGATATTTGCGTTACAGGCAAAGCAATGTTAGAGTACTTATGGGTAAACAATTGTTATTTCTGGATAGTTTAAGTGTTTTGAATTATTGTCAGTTGAATGTGAAATTACGTCTTGTAAAACTAAATTGAGTATTACAGTTATTACTTTGTATGGTGCATCGCTTGCAAATTTAAGTTATAGTGTAACAACCCATTCTGAGTTGTATTGAAATATATCGTAATTTATGTTCATCGTTCATTTAGTTGTAAATATAAGAAAAAAATTTTAATTACTAAGGATTTATAAGTATGTAGTAGGCAACTTAATGTGCATTTTGGCGTAACTGAAGTGTATATACTTCTTAAGGGTTTATACTCCCACTTCTTTAAATTATTTTTTTTCTGCTCATATTTTCGCGCAACGCGTCATCATCCGACTTCCTAAGCGTCCATTTTTTCACTTCTTGTGACACACTGTTTGATGCAGGAAGCCATTTTTGGGTCTCCACCTAAATTTTGTGAAAAGTGCCATTGATTTAATTTGCAGGCACTTTTATTTTTTTTTTTACTTTGACACTTTAATTTTACCGCTTTTAACTGCACAATTAATTCTACTGTTACGTACGCTTTCATTTTATGATTGCGTTTTGATTTTAACGCAGATCTAAATGTAGATCCCAATTTTTATTTGAACTTTCGAGAGAATGTAATAAACATTGGATTACCCAAATTTCTTGAAGAGCAATTTATCAGAAATAAAATTCCATTTTGGTGAAATTTACAACGTAAAGCATTGTTATTGCGATATACTGCGCAATATTGATACAAGGATGACATCACCTTGGTTTGCATATCCGCATTTATTTTTTACAATACCAGGGGTTCTCAAGATGTATTATATTTTGTACAGGTATCTAAGTTCATGATTTCTTAATATAAGGCTATTTTTAAGATATATTTAATATAACCCTAAATTTAACTGCTAATAGTTTGTATATTTTTTATTTTATACATTTTGATAAAATTTTTATTGTAAACCTCGGTTTAGTTATTCTGAGCATAATTAAAAAATAACTTGGCGTCCGAGATCATTTTATTAGCGTTAAATTGCAGTTTTTTTTTCTATTGATGTTAAGTGGAAATACACAGCATAAATTTTGGTAATTAAGCAAAACAAAGGCATGAACCGGCCTATTTAAACTACCGACAGGGACAAAGGCATTATTTTTGGTGAAGGGGTTGTATCACGAGTTAGTTTAACGATTTATTATGAGAGCATTTTACACTCATGCATTTAACACCCATTTATTTATTAAACTTTTTAAACCACTTCAATCCCATCATTATACCTGGCGCATCGAGCAAGGGACTTGATTTGCTTTCATTACCATTATTGCTGTTTATTTCGGCTCTTGTTTGTTTTAGTTTCGATTGTTAGAGTTGATCATTTTAAAGGTATTGTAACCATTTATTATTACGATTGGATATTTTTATTGTGTTTACAATTAGTGAAATTTTATTCTTTGTATATTATTCGTTACCATGTCAAATTTGAATTATTTAGTAGAAGTTCTACGTAGTGATGAGTTACTAGTAGAGCTAAATTATAGAAATGTTAATGCTGCAGAAAGCTTAACTGTTGATGAGAAACGTAAATTACTAAGGCGAAAATTAAATTTAGAAAGGTTTGATCCAAATTTATTTGATTCATATAAGAAAGTTGAAATGACCAAACCATGGAATTGGAATTATTAAAAGACAAACTTTATAACACACAATCTTTGATTAATTTATTTAAAAATAAACCTTTTAGAGGAGAATACCTTAGACTTCATACTCGTTTATTGCATATTTTGATAATGAATTTTTGTATTTACACGATCAATTGCTAACTTTATGTAATGAGTCAATAGAATTAATTGAATCTATTAATGAAAACATTGAATTGAACAATTAATTACCATATTTAGACAGTTCTAATATTTCTGTCACCTAACGACAATGCTAATACTTCAGTTTGTATTCCGGCTGAAGATTTTTTCCAAATTAATTCAAAATTTACAAGTTTCTATAAGTTCTGTTCGTGTTCATAAATTAAATCTAAAATTTAATGGTAGTGAAAAAGAAGTTTTTACATTTATACAAAGATGTGAGGAATTGATAGTAGCCTGAAACATTTCAAAGTCGGAGATGCTTTTATCTGGTGTTGATTTATTTTCAGGAAAGGGTTTAATATAGTTCAGAGCAGCTAAGTTCCAAATTCATTCGTGGGACGAACTTATTTTAAAATTAAAAAGCGACTTTTTACCCGAAGAACATGATGAAGTTTTGTTAAATGAAATTAAGAATAGAAAACAGACTTTTGAAGAAATTCCAACCCTCTTTATTTCCGAAATGGTCAATTTATTTTCACAATTAGACGTTCCTCCTTCTGAATGTGAACAAATAAAAATTATTATGAAAAATTTACAACCTTGGTTTGCTACCCAGTTAGCTCTTGTTAATGTTAATGATATTTTCCATCTGGTTGAGTTATGTAAAAAATTGCAGCAAGTGAAAGCTTAGAATTCTAAATTCAAACTTAATTCTAGTTCAGAATTTCAGAGACAATCTGAATACAAACCCAAATCTTCTACATTGAGTCAAACTATTAAACCTAAAGTCAATTTTACTGGTGCTAAACCAAAAAATATAAATGCAACTTTTAATAATTCAAAAATTAATACAGCTAAATCTTCAACAACATGTTTTAAGTGTAAACAATTGGGTCATACCTATCACACTTGTGACAAGGGTGATGGTAAAATCTTTTGCTTTAAATGTGGATATTCCGATGTTACTTTACTAATTGGCCAAAGTGTAAATTTTCAAAAAAACGTGTAATTGGGAGGTGTTCTGTTATTCGACACATTCCTTATGATTTTTCAGAGGCTGCCAAACATGTTTTTAAAGAATGGTTAATTATAGTTAATAAATTTAATGGAACTCCAAAAATTTGTTCCAAACTTGTTGAAAAAAATAATGATATTAGACCTTTTATTAATGTGAAGATTTTTAATGAAAATTTTGTTGCTTTATTAGATAGTGGAGCTACCGTTACAATTCTAGGTAAACCTGCTTTGTATTTAATTGATAAACATGATTTAAAATTAAATAGGAATTCACCTTTTTCATCATTGATTAATGCTGATGGTTCTTTACAATCCATTTTGGGAAGTGTTGATTTATCTTTGACTGTTAATGGTGTTACTAAAACAATTTCTGTTATTGTTTCTGAATCTATTACTACTGCGAGTACTTTGGGAGTAGATTTTTGTCAATTATTTGAAATTAAAGCTGATTTTGGTGAAAATTCTATTGTTGCAAATTCTGCGGAGGCAAATTTTTCAATGATTAAGAATATTGATGATCTTAATAATGATCAAATTTTTGAATTAAATCAAGTTATTGACCTTTTTAAAAACTTATCAAATTCGAAATTAGGTAAAACAAATAAAGTTTTTCATTCGATTAATACTGGTGAGGCAATACCAATTGAACAACGTTATTTTCCATTAGCTCCTGCTATGTTGGAGCATGCAAACAGAGAAATAGGTGACATGTTAGAGCAAGGAATTATTAAACCCAGTTCTTCTCCTTGGAATTCTCCAATGGTTTTGATTCGAAAGAAGTCAGGCGAATTTAGAGTTTGTTTTAATGCGAAGACATTAAATTCCATTACTAAAAAAGATGCTTACCCTTTACCATTTTTAAATGATATTTTGGATAAATTAAGAGATTAAACTTCAATTGATTTAAAGAAAGCTTTTTGGCAAATTCCTTTAGACCCTGAAAGTTGTGAAAAGACTGCTTTTACTGTTCCACGTAGAGGATTATTTGAGTATACTGTTATGCCCATGGGACTTACCAACGCACCCAGTACTTTACAACGATTTATGGATTCAATTTTAGGTCATGATTTATTCCAATCGATTTTTGTTTATTTGGACGATATTATTATATTTTCAAGTACATTTAAGGAACATATTGCTATTTTAAGAGAAGCTTTTAAACGGCTTAATGATGCTAAATTAAATATTAATTTAGATAAATGTGAATTTTGTAAACCTCAATTATCATATTTAGGTTTTGTTATCAATAAGAATGGTCTTCATACTGATCCTTCAAAGGTGGAGCTATTACTAAATTTCCCCAACAACATACTTTTACAGAAGTTAAGCGTTTTATTGGAATGCGTTCTTGGTATAGGCGTTTCATTCATGATTTTTCCACAATTTTAGCTCCGATTAATAATTTATTGAAAGGTAAAAAGAAATCTCAGAAAGTTTTATGGAATAACGAAGCGAACGATTCATTTTTGAAAATTAAATCTCTATTAGTTGATTCTCCTATCTTAGCGAGTCCTGATTTTTCTAAAACATTTTATTTACAATGTGATGCTTCCAATTGTGGTGTTGGATGTGTTTTAACTCAAGGTGAAGGAGAGGATGAGGTTGTCATTGCTTATGGTTCTCGTACTTTAAATAAAGCCGAGCAAAATTATTCAATTACAGAGCGTGAGTTGCTTGCCGTTATTTTTGGAATTCAAAAGTTTAGACCTTATATTGAAGGTACCCATTTAAAAGTTATTACTGATCATCATTCACTTATTTGGCTCAATAATTTAAAAGATCCTCCAGATCGATTAGCCCGATGGAGTGTTAAACTTCAGAAATTTGATTTTGAAGTTATTCATAGAAAAGGTAAATTAAATGTTGTTCCTGATGTACTTTCTACAGCACCTTTGGAAGTTAGTTCTTTAGAAGTTTCTGCTGTAGATTTAGACGATTGGTATAAGGAAATGTTAGCCACCGTTTCTAAGAATCCTGAATTATTTCCTGATTGGAGAGTGGAAGACAATAAACTTTACAAATTTATTTCAAATGATTTAAACATCGAATCCAATTTAGTGGTATGGAAATTAGTTGTCCCTAAATCTTTAAGAAAAGATATTTTGCACATTTTGGTGTTTTTAACACTTTTTCAAAAATTAAAGAATTTTATTATTGGCCAAAAATGAAGTCCGACATTTCCAAATACATTAGAAATTGCAATATTTGTAACCGAAGCAAGTCTTCAGAGTTTAATCATTATGGTTTTATGGGTAAATGTCTCTTATCCGTTTCAATGTATTTCTATTGATTTAGTGGGTCCTTTTCCAAGATCAAAGAGTGGTAATACAGTTTTATTAGTTATTTTTGATTGGTTTACTAAATTTACTTTGATTCATCCAATGCGCAGTGATACTGCTAAAGGCATTTGTCAGTATATTGAAAATTATGTATTTCTAGTTTACGGTGTTCTTCAAATTTGTATGGTGGACAACGGTTCTCAATTTAAAAGTGCACAATCTAAAAATTTAATGAGTTCTTACAAAGTTCAATCCATTTGGTTTAATGCAAGTTATCATCCCCAAGTAAATATTGTTGAGAGAGTTAATAAAGTGGTAGGTACTGCAATTAGGTCTTATATTAAAGATGATCATAAGGAATGGGATGTGGAAATTCACAAAGTTGCCCGTGCTATTTGTAACTCTGTACATGAGTCTACTAAATTTTCACCTTCCTTTTTGGCGTTCGGTCGAACAGTTCCAATTTCTGGAGATTTTTATGGTCGACTAAACGATTTTAAAGAAAATGATTTATTTATTACTAACCGTGAACAATTAGCTCAAGATTTAAATGAACTTTCACCCGTTTTTAAACATGTTAAACAAAATTTAGATGCACCTTACGAAAGAAATTCAAAATCTTACAATTTGCGACGTCGTCCATTAAAATTAAACGTTGGCGATTTAGTTAGGAAAAAGAATTTTACTTTATCTGATACCACTAGAAATTATAGTCAAAAGTTGGCTCCAAAATTTATTTAAGCAGAAGTTATTGAGGTGTTGGGTCCAACTACGTACCGATTGGCCACCCCTATTGATAATAAACCATTAGGTGTTTTTCATGTTAAAGATTTAAAGCCCCATTAATTCTTAATTATTTTTCTATTCCTAGTATTTTTGAGACTCTTACATTCTGGTTTTCTTATTTACATTTTAATTATTTTGACGATTTTTCAAAGTAATTTGATTTTGTGTTATTTCGCACATTATTTTATTTTATATTTTTGTGGCTTTGCAAACCCTTTATTTTATTTTTGCTACGTTTGTTTAGCACGATTGTTGATATTTAGATCACATTGTACGATTGTTTTTCCGATTTTTGGGACATTAGTTCCCAGGTAGATTTTCTTCTTTTATTAGATTTATAATTTGCTATTGTTCCAATAGTAAAATTTAAGATAACCATTTTGAGTTTACCTCTGATCGTTATTTAACGTGAAATTTTCAAACTCTTAACCATGGGTAAGGAAACTAGTAATGCTTGTATACATTTTTATTTTTTATTTGATTTAATTATTTCGGTTTCCCTGAAATTGTTTCGAAATTCTACCTTTTGACGATTCCTAATTTGTCCAGTGTTCTATTCTTCGACGGGGCTTGAAGACTTCGGTTCACCTTGTGTCAACCTCGATTAGTTCACTTCCGGATTGTGACTTCCTGATTATGACGTTTTGATAGTTTTAGGGGGGGGGGGTTATGTTGTGTTCGTAAGAGTGCATCATCCTTTTCCTTTGCTACATGATCTAGATTTCGACCTATTTAAGGAACGTGTGTGTTAGTTAGGGTTATGTTTAGTCTTGGACGACGATTGTGGAACAACATGAAACCTGAATCTCGTGAAGGGTAGAGTGGACTCTCTTGTTTTCCATGACGAAGCATCCTGAGCTAATTTTCCATGGAAATAGTCGTACCTTGGATTTACCGATTTTGACTCACCGAACGTGACTGTGGCAGTTTTTGTATAAACTTTCATTTAGCATTTTGATTTTTCCGTTTTTATTTTTATTTGCTTTTTATTTAGATGTTAGGTATTACTGTTTACATTTAGCTTAAATTTTAATTAATATTTTTTATTTCCTTAGATTTTAATAAATTCATTTATTAGCTTAGTGTTTGGAATCTCCGCTCTGGTGATCTCCGAGTCCAAATTTTAGGAGGGGGTGTGTAACAACCCATTTTGAGTTGTATTGAAATATACCGTAATTTATGTCCTTCGTTCATTTAGTTGTAAATATAAGAAAAAAATTTTAATTATTAAGGATTTATAAGTATGTGGTAGGCAACTTAATTTGCATTTTGGCGTTATTTCAATGTATATACTTCTTAAGGGTTTATACTCCCACTTCTTTAAATTATTTTTTTTTGCTCATATTTTCGCGCAACGTGTCATCATCCAACTTCCTAAGCGTCCCTTTTTTCACTTCTTGTGACACACTGTTTGATGCAGGAGGCCATTTTTGGGTTTCCACCTAAATTTTGTGAAAAGTGCCATTGATTTAATGGTAAGAAATATTTAATTCGTATTATATTAAAATTAAAATATTTGCTTTTTGCAGGCACTTTTATATTTTTTTTTACTTTGACACTTTAATTTTACCGCTTTTAATTGCACAATTAATTCTACTGTTACGTACGCTTTCATTTTATGATTGAGTTTTGATTTTAATGCAGATCTAAATGTAGATCCCAATTTTTATTTGAACTTTCGAGAGAATGCAATAAACATTGGATTACCCAAATTTCTTGAAGAGCAATTTATAAGAAATAAAATTCCATTTTGGTGAAATTTACAACGTAAAGCATTATTATTCCGATATATTGCGCAAAATTGATACAAGGATGACATCACCGTGGTTTGCATTTCCGTATCTATTTTGTACAATACCAGGGGTTCTCAAGAAGATGTATTATACTTTGTACAGATCTATAAGTCAATGATTTCTTAGTATAAGGCTATTTTTAAGATATATTTAATATAACCCCAAATTTAACTGTTAATAAGCTTAGTTTGTGTATTTTTTATTTTATACATTTTGGTAAAATTTTTATTATAAATCTCGGTTTATTTATTCCGAGCATAATTAAAAAATAGCTTGGCGTCCGAGATCATTTTATTAGTGTTACATTGCAGTTTCTTTCTATTGATGTTAAGTGGAAATACACAGCATAAATTGCGGTAATTAAGCAAAACAAAAGCATGAATTGGCCTATTTAAAGTACCGATTGGGACAAAGACATTATTTTTGGTGAACGGGTTGTATCTCGATTTAGTTTAACGATTTGTTATGAGAACATTATTATAACCTATTAAATTTTATACTATTATTACACCACTATTTTATAATAGGCGACAGATTGTCCATCTCATTTTGATAAATTTTGGTCTACAAACAGAGTTTGGGTTCTAGATTTTTTGAAGGTTCCTTATAGTAAGGGTTTCGTTGTCTAAGACATATCAAATTACTTGAGCTACCCTGGGAGCTTAGTATAATCCTTGACGTAATTTTCTGTTCGTTTGCCGATGCAGAAACATTCTCTAATGTTTAAATACAGGTTATGCTAAAATTTTTTTGCTAATTTAATTACACTTTAATTACTTTTCCAGGTTTAAGAGGATACAAATTGTATGCAGTTAAATGGGACCTTAATTAGGTGGACTTACCCAGTGTGCGGAAGACTATAGGTCGGCTTCGGTACTTTTTACCACCCCAAACGGCGGCTACAGTGAGTTGATACTGAGTATCTGCTTTTAATCCAAGTAACGTTACAGCTTCTGAATTTCCAGCCACCACCGCCACCACCCTGTAACTAACAGCCTGTTTTATTCTAGCAATACATAAATGCGTGCATTATCAACAGTAATACCATAAATAGAATGAATACTTTTATAATTCAGACGAATTAATAGCTAAATGAGATTTTTGTTGCGTTGGAGATACCACGAGTTGCGAATCAATGAGTGGTCCTTTCTAAAAGCACATAAATTGAGTTTGCTAATAAAAGTGCGACTTTTAAAATTATGAATCCTACGCATGGTATTTTACAAAGCTATTCCATGCGTATAGTACTAAAGCGCAATAATTAGAAACAAATGGTCAGGTTGAAACTATCGATTTACTATGGCTTTTTATGTTGATTCTATGCTACCTCTCAATTATGATTGGTAAATAACTTGTATACATGGAATAGTCTGCAATATTTTTTACCAATAATCGTGGATTAATAATAACAATAACATTACCAAAATTTATGTTTACATTAAACGGTTTGTGATAGTGTTCGAAATAACAGTGAGTTTTTTGGCGCTATTGCAAAAAATTTTACATTAGTCGCATTCTTTGTTTCCCCTTAATTTTCAATTGTTCACGTTTACCAATCATCACTGCAGACTGTAATATTACATATACATATAAAATACAAACCACATCTTGAAACATATTTAATTAACAAAGTAGAGATTTACTGAATAATTCTTTGAATTATTTTATAGTTAATATGAAAATAAGGGGGATGTACCATATTTGATGTCCCTAGCATAGAATGCAAACATTATTTTTCAACGAAATCCCCTTGAACCTGAAGACACTTAATTCACCTGTGCTCAAGCATAGCAACACCTTTCTTGAAAAACTCGGAGTTTTGATCACAGAAGAAGTCCTGCAATGCTGCCATAATTACGTAAACGCTCTCAAATTTTGTTCCCCGAAGACTCTTTTTTAGCTTTGGAAATAAATAAAAATCACTAGGAGGTAAACCAGGGGAGTAGGGTCGATTTGTAACTAATGCTGCATAATATTGACCAGTGATTGTGTGGCCATGTTACAAAAAATCTACCTTCGGTATCCCAAAACACTGTAGCCATTATCTAGCCCGCTGAAACCTGTACACGAAATTTGGGTGAATGGGGAGATCCTGGATGACGCCACTCCGTACTTTGTTGTTTGCACTCAGGATCGAAGTGATGAACCCAACTACTATAACTCCTAAACGACTGAACTGATTTTAATAAACTTAGTGGCGTTGGAAAGAGAATTTATTGCTCCATAAAACTCATCTTACCTGTAATATGTTTCATTTTTAGTGATGACGCTAGAGCGCGTTTTATGATATATCAAAAAATTGCGATATTCTCTAAAAAATTAAATGCAACAATTTGACTTTTTTCATAAAAATGAGACGTAATCACCTCTAAATAGGTTAGTGAAAACTGCATCTCCGATATCTTATTCCTACCCTAAAATATCGAAGAAAAAAATTTAGTTATTATAACATTTTAAAAAGTCGATTTTACACCGGTATTTATTATTATTTATTTGTCTTTTTTCAAGATTCAATGCAAAGTTTCACCATTTTATAATTTTTAAATAATAAAAGTTTTCATAATTTCAAAAATTAAATGTAATAATATGCTAATATTTATTTATTTTGAAAGGTATTATTCCAAATTTGCGGAACTCTTTTTATTAATTTTATGGCACTAAAAAGGACCGATTGTGCAATAATGCCTACTTAAGTAGGCATTAAATAGGCATCAAGTACCTACTTAATGCCTACTTAAATGCTTGAATTGTCCCCTATCGACCTCTTTGAACTGTTGGAGTCTCTCATGCGTGGACATTACAGCAGCTTCAACTTCAACTACTTTCATGTCGTCTCTCGTTGTTTCGTAAACAATATCTTTTAACCCCATAGATAAATTAAATTTAAGTGTTCTCGCACATTTATTGAAAAATGTGCTTGGCAACCATCTAGTTGTAAAAACATATTTTGCCGTAATAAAGAGGCAATTGGTTTACCAGAAAATCAAGAAACACGGCACCATTTAATGGTTCATCAAAGAAATAGGAACCTATAATAGTTCCGTCCAGGAATCCATACCACACATTAACACTCCAACGACCTTGATGTTGGACCTCGTACAACCAGTGAGGATTGGTGTCAGATCAATAATGCATATTAAGCAAATGAACGTTTCCATCACTTTTAAAAGTAGCCTCATCCGCCCAAAGAATTACCCCCACCATTTTATTTTAAAAGATACGTCAAACAAAAATTACTCGAATAAAGCTGACCTTGAAAAATCATATAAATTTTTGGTACATTTACAAGTGGATTTCAGTAAAGAATCACTTTAAAAGTTTAGGATGGCGGTTACGCCCCCTTCAAATATGAAAATATTTTCCACGGTCTTTTTTTTTGCCACTTTAGTAATAAAATGTTTTACCGCAACTCTCTACGACTAATAGTTTCCGGGAAACAGCACTTTGCATTCTTATCTAGCCATCCGGTGCATGTAGGTTAGGCAAAATATAACTATCTCGTTGGTTTACTAGGTGGATAAAAAAGTTTGGAATATGTGAAGCAAGAAAAAAGTTTCGGTTTTATTTTTCCACATACATTCCGTTTAAGTCAATACAGCGAGTCTAAAGATTTTCTAACTTTTTTATCCCACCCAAAAAGTAGTCCTCGGAAGCTCTCGAAAATAGGCCGTATTTCCAGTACTCAGTACAGTTTACTCATTTGAGTAAAATCGCTTATCGGTGAGCCATCTCTTCAGGTTTGAAAACAGGAAGAAGTTGGTGGGGGCTAGATCTGGTGAATACGGTAGCTGAGGAACTAGTTCGAACTCGATTTCGTACAATTTTGCTTTCACAACTAACGATAAAACAGCGGTCATTTTGCTGCGATTTTAATGTTCAAACTATCCAATAATGATGAATGATATGCGCCAGTTATGGTTTTACCTTTTTCAAAATGGTCAATTAATCCTACTCCATGCGCATCCCAAAATACGGGGGCCATAATCTTTCTCGTCCATAGTTGCGTTTTTCGACGCTTCGGAGCACTTTCACCCGGAGACACACATTATTTCGACTGTTGGATTTCGCGTAAACGTTACCAAATTCTGCTGGAAAGAACACGAATTGGTTTTTGGTCTACGGACGTCTTTTGGGCGTCCATATCGTTCAGCGTCATCGGTGCATCGGTACGCCACGACGAAAGTCAGAAAACCACATTTGAATCATCTTCATCGACGGTGCATAATCCGAATAATACTTATCTAGCTTAGCTTTGGTCTCGGTTATCGTTCCCTTGCGTAAATTACAGTGTTTAATCAGAACTCACACGAAACTCACATTTTTCCATTTAAAAAAGAAACACGGATGTGGCTTCTCACTAAAATGCGTAAATGCGCAAACAAAAATGGCTGAACTTTTGACAGACATATAATGAAGCATGAAGCTTTTTACGAATGGTTCACATTAGTGTTAGAAATAGACCATGTTAAATTAAATTAAATAACATGTAACCTTAAGTATTTGATAGCATATGTTTTAGAAACCCTAGTGTGAAGTGAATTTCTTCACGAGAAATGTTAAATGTTTTATCACGATGTTAGAAATACGTTGTTTCATAACTACATATATTAATTTCGAAATCAGGTGCAACAATTGACGAAGTAACAACTCTTGTTAAATAAAAATGAACAAATGATCATACCTAAATGAGTAATATGTGGGATAGATATTTGTTTGCAGTAAAAATAAAATGTATGAGCTTTAGTTCCTTTTATTCAGTTGAAAGTTATTTCATTATTATCGATTCCTTACTTATTCGACGTGTTTAAGAGCAAATTTTAAATATGGTTCGTATCTGTTCCTTTTTATACTGGTAAATACAACTAAACTGATTTTAATCATATGTACTGAATATTATACTGCTTTATTTGTAATTGAGACTTTTGGTGTGTATAATAGACAGATTTTTAATTAAGAACAAATTCTACCTTATACAGGTAACACCTAAAAGGTACTATGTCGTTATGGATTTATATTGAAGTCAATGCTGATTATTTCAATTTTTTCCGAAATTACTTAGCAAATTTAAACAAACCTGATAAACATTTTGCGATACTGATTTACGTATCCACTACTTGAAGGTACCTCGCTTATTGGCAGATTCAGTCATGCTTCTTAAATATATCACATATTTTTTGTTCATTACGTTGATTTAATTAGATTTATTAGATAATTAATAAAGTACAGCAATTTAATCGTTTTGTGAATTTCATTGAGGGAGATTATTACATTATAGAATGAAGTTATGTTACGTTCCTATACTACATACAGGTTCATCTTTACATGGAGATGCCCAGAATTGTTCGTTTTGGTTTTCTGAAGGGCCCAATCTCTTCCCGCGAAGCTTGTTACCTTTTTTTATATTTATTTTTGTTAAGTCAGCAGAAAACCAGTATTAAAATGTAGTATAACGTTTAGAAATCCTCA
>JARFJB010002273.1:37500-65000 GCA_036346205.1 Vesta saturnalis
AACTGGAAACCCAATTAAAGAAGCATATTAGTTACCACAAACGAGGTAAATTTGGCAAATAACCACTTATGCAAAACCTGGTCAAACGCTTTTGAACTATACGCACTTGGGCATTATTAATCTACTCATCACACCCCCCCATAATGCCACTCAGCAGTAAAACCTCGTGTTTTAAAACATTTAAAACTGTTAAAATTAATAAACATTTATGGCTTATGCAATATTAGTTCTACTTTTATTTTTTTTATATGCCTAATTCTTGTTAAATACATTATAAATTATGATAATTTGTATACCAAATATGTACACAAAATGATTTCCAACAAAGTATTACAAATCATGTTTAACTTTAGATATTCCAAACATTCAACTATTAGTAGTGATCAATAAATACTACAATGTTCTGTAATAAATGGGAAAAAATATTATCCAACTTTAATTTAATGTGAAATAAAGATTGCATGTCGGAGGTTGTGTATGGCAAATATTCCACAAAGAGATCATACTAAATTATTGATATGAATTTAATGTTTTTATAAAACGTAAGTTCAATGGCATACCGTTGCTTGTGAACCATAAAAGGTTGTATAAGCATTTTAATTTTCTTGTAAAGCATGTCAATCAATCATTGTTGTCTTAATAAAAACCAGTACAAAGTTAACTGTCTAAAATGAAATATGAAGTCATAGGACACAATAGCAGTAATCTATAATTAATAATACTAGTTGTAATATTTTTCTACAAGTGCACTATATAACTTGAATTATATACAACGGAATGTCAAATCTGCAATTCATTTGAATTAAGGCAATCAAAAAATTTTGATAAAGCGCAGTAACTTTTATTATCATTATTGAAAAGCCAGCGATATAACTATAAAATTGAACCATATTTTTGGCTAATAAACATATGCAATTTTTTTAAGATCATGTTATACCTAGTATTATTAAGATAAATTGTAACAACCCTTTTTTGAGTTGTATTGAAATATACCGTAATTTAAGGTCTTTCGTTCGTTCTGTTGTAAATATAATAAAAAGTTTTTAATTATTGAAATATAGGTATGAGGTAGGCAACTTAATTTGCATATCTTCATAGTGTATATTTTCGTAAAGGTTTATATTCCCACTTCAAATTTTATCCTGATTATATCTTCTGCGCAACGCTTCATGATCATCTGACCTCCTCCGACTTGCTAGGCATCCATTTTTTCACTGCCTGATGAAAGTGGTGTTGTTAGAAAGCTTTTTTTGGGTTTTTCACCTAAATTTAGTGAAAGTGCCATTGATTTGATGGTAAGATATCTTTTAACTCGTAATACTAAAAATTAAAACATTTGCTCTTTTCAGACACTTTTTTTACTGCATTTTTAATTTTACTTCGATTTACAATTTAATTACATTTTCAGTACGCATTTAATTTTACGGTTGCGTACGCTTTCATTTTATGATTGCAATTTTTGCATTTAAAACTTCAAAATAATGCAATAAATATTGGATTCAAAATTTCAAGAAGAAAATTTATAAGGATAATTCCATTTTTTTCGGTGTGGTTTATACGTAAAACATTATTTCAAGAAATTGCCCAATAATGATGCGAGGATGACATCACCTTGGTTGACCGTTTCGTAAACATTTAGATACCAGAGGGTATTAAAAAATTTGTGTACAAAAATTTTACAAAGGTATTTATGTAATGATTTTTTTTATTTAAGGATAGTTTTAGGATATATTTTATTTAATCATATCTCATATTAACTGTCAATAAACATTTGTATATTTTTTAATTGTTTTACATTTTGATAAGTTTTAGTGTAAAACTCGGTTTAGTTATTCCGGGTATAATTAGAAAGAAATAACTTGGCGCCCGAGATCATTTTTATTAGTGTTACATACAATTTTTTTTATTATTTATGTTCGGTGGAAGTAAGCGAGCAGATTTAGTGGTAATTGAGCAAATCAAAGTTATTGAACCGGCCCAATTGAATTTACCGACTGAATCAAAGGCACTATTTGTGGTGAATGGTTTGTATCTCCAGTCAGTTTGACGATTTGTGTTTTGGAGAACTATTTACTCTTATTTCTTTATTACATTTATTTTTTATTAAATTTATTACACCATTATACACCACCTATAATTTACAAAGTATCAAAGTTTTAAGGGGCGCTTCTTCTTCATTTTAATAAATAATAAATAGATATTACTTTTATTCCCTTTTAACTAATTTAAATTTAAGATTCCATTATGAACATCCAAAAGCTAGAACTTTTTTTATTGTTTCATTGTATCTGGTTAATACCAGGTAAGTGACGATCCTAATTATATTCATGGCAAGTAGGTATCGCAAGAATAAAAAATACCATGAAAATAAACATGTATATGTAAAAAAAGATTTGTATCTGCGAAGCTGAGAAGTGTGGCATAAGGATTTTCCAAACAACATAAAAGAATAATAAAAAAAAATTACTATTTCTCACATAAATACGCTTCCAAAATATGGAAACGCGAGTTTTAGAAATGAGAATCCAAATGCAAAATATCGGTCAAGAGAATTAAGTATAAGAAAGAGCTATAAACTGTCAAGATTGTTGTGCTAAAAAAGAAAAGGTTTAAGTTAAGAGCTCTGAGTACATTTTCCATGCGGAACTTAAGGATCCATGCAACCTACAATGATATGATTAATAGTTGAGACAATCTGCAAAATCTAATAAATCCTTTTAAAGGCAAAGGAAAGCTCAAACAGCAACAGATGCCCAGAAAATTTTATAAATGCAAGTATGTCATGCGTACGTAAGAAATCATGCTGGCTGTGGTTAATTAATTGGTAGACAGTATAAAATAGAACTTAGCGTTAATTAGTATCAACAAAAAGGGACAAAACCACTGTAGAAGCAGCGCGTTGCGGTAATAGGAAGTTGGGATGGTTTTGGTAATTGTATTAATAGCCGTTATAGTCGAATACCTCCTTTAATCCAAATGTGAAAGTAGTATGGGAAAGAAAATCAGAGAAGAGGTTATTCGAAGTCAAGAGTTGTTGAAGGTATCCCTAAGGCAGTAAGGTTAAAGTAATTGGAGATGGCAGAAAAATTAAAGATGAACATGAGTAAAAAAGTTTAATCAATTTTGCAATGGTCATTTATTTATATGACTAGCAATTATTGTAATAGAAAGAAAAGAAAAAGGTGAACATGTAAACTTTCACCATTATTATACATATTTAACTTATCTCTTTGTGTTTTTAAATTATATATGAATATGAACACTATAATTTAACATATGTAGTTGAAATTAAAATAAAAATTAAAAATGATATAAAACGTACTACATTGTGTTTTTCACTGTTAAATAACACTTGCATTTATTAACAAAGCTACTGTTTTGTTAGATTTGACTAGATTATTTTAATTAATGTCAAGTTTCTATTTGTGAAAATGACATTTTGTAAAATATGCTCTTTGGTTATGTCATTTTTCACTGTTAGTCTTCGACCGTTAGAGGGATTTGTCATTTTCAAGGCGGTTTAACAATATTTAATTTATTAATGATCTATAGTCTGTCCAAACCTCCAACCTCTGTACGGGTTTTTACGGAGTAACTCTCTCTTTTACTATCTTTAGTCATTACTAAATAACGGTATCCTTGTTCTTCATAGCGATGTTGTCAAACATAAAATGTAATTTAATAACAAATCAATATCAACTCCGTGTACTGTTCAATTTATTGCATGCTTTTTCTACGATATTTATCAATTAAGCTAACTCCATTTATTAAAAATCGTTCTTTTCAGAACGCCTACATCTCATTTACGCGTCTTATAAGGTACTGATGAATAATTTCTATAATAGTATGATTGAGGTAAATTTTGTAGAATTTTATATCATATGGAAATGCAGCTGTTACAGAAACCAGCAAAGCTTTATGTTGCACAGAGCGTAGTACCTATGTTATCAAAAAGCAAGACCAAACCGGAGCAGTAGCTAGTCCGAAAAAATGCATGAAACGCTAAGTTACACAACTCAATGATCATGTATATGACCAGAATACACAGTCTACTGTTCGACGTAAAGTGCAAAATTTTTTCATTGAAAAGAATACTGCAAGATAAGCTTGCAAAGTAATTAAATATGAATGAAAATGGTTAAAATGTATCAGTGATATTTTATAGAAGCGGTTGGTTTTGGAATTATTTTTATAACACGTATTATTTATGTCTATCTGGAATGAAGTTTTAAACGTCATTCTGACATAGATTACTGTTTTTGTTTTTACAATGTTGCCTGTTTTTCGTTCTGAACATAATTATGCTAAAATAAATTATAATTAAAATGATTTCGTTTCTTTAATTTTTAGTTAGCATCTAGATGTCTACTAATCTCTGTCTGTCCAGGAGTTTTAAACGTCTGTGTGACATAGATTATTGTTTTTGTTTTTAAAATGTTGCATATTTACGTGGTGAGCTTATTATAAAAGTATATAAAGATATTAAAAATTATTATTAATTTTACTACATACATAAATAAAAGTTTACCTCGAGTAGGATTTGAATCTACGACCTGTACTTTGCTAGACGTACCGCGCTAACCATCTGCGCCATCGAGATTCAAGCCCTAATCGATGCAAATTTTGTCTTCAGGTATGTAGAAATAATGTAAATTCTAAATATAATGAGATTACAGTAAAATTACTTATATTAACCCTTTCAGTGGATTTGTCATCTGGGAGAGACATCACTTTTAAAAGCAAGCAACGGCGAAAAATATAGATTTATGATCTTTAGTGGCTTTACCAGGTCGATGTTGGTAACAACCGTAAGCGCAGCTGCGCCGTCTGTATTGATATTTACTAATTAGATACGTAAACAAATCGCAGTGAGTTGCTGACATTAGCAAGTGCGTGTGTCTGTACTGATATTTTTTATTATTTAAGTGCACTAAAAGTTTTAATATTTCCTGTTCACTACTGTTTTCGGTAAGTAGAAAGACCAATGTTTGAACTAGTATCTACTTTATAAATAAAAGTTTGTTACATATCCAGGAACGGATAATCAAAATCTATGTCCCTGACTGACAAAGATACTATGTGGAAAGTGTAGGTATCAACATATACAGGGTAACATTTTTTATACGGACTATTTTTATAGTTTTTAATTTCTTACCTTCCTATCATAAAGCTAAGTAATACCTAGTGAGAAAATATTGTAATCGTGCAAAAAACAGTTTCGAGATTTTTTTAGATTGCATTTTTCTATTAGCTACTTTCTTTCAGAAAATGTGGAATAATAGGCCTAGTAAGCCTCTGACTGAGGAAGAGTTATTGCAGTTGCCAGAAAATGATGATATGTCGGAGATCGATGGATTGTCTGACGACCGGAATGCACAGTGGAATAAGGCGGATCATGAAAGTGATCATGAAAACGAGAGAGATATTGAAGATAATATGGACCCAAACATAAATAACGCAGGAGTATATGCTATCGACAACGATGAAAGACTAAGCGATACCGAGGAAAATCCCAACAGAAGTTTTGAAGAACAAAATTAACTTAACAATTTCTATGCAGAATATGGTATAACCACGAAAAAGGACATTGTTTGGATCGCTGAAGCGCAATATCAAACAAGAAACAAAATATATTAGAAGATCTTTTGGTTGAGTTGCCCGCTCCAGTAGACTTTTTTAGTCGGTACATTCCAGAAAATGTGTTTGAACAAATGGTGGAATTGATAAATCTCTATGCCAATCAACAATATATTCCCAGATTTCCTCCAACAAAACTGGCAGAAATAAAACAGTTTATTGGTATTCATATTCTTATGGTGAACTTAAAATTTCCCAGGGTCAAAATGTATTGGAGTTCAGCATATGGTATAGAAGTAATAAAAGATAACATGCCCCTGAAACGATTTTTTAAATTACGAAACACTCTGCATCTCATTGATATCACTAGTAGAGGAAACTCCAATAAGGATAGGTTATGGAAAGTCCGGTCTATATGACGCATTACGGAAAAGGTACAAAGAACTTCCACTAGAACAGAATCTTTGTGTGGATGAACAAATTATCCATTTAAGAAATATTGATGTAAGCAATACCTGAAAAATAAGCCAAAGAAGTGGGGAATTAAGATTTACATCCTAGCTGGAGAGAGTGGTATGGTTTATGATTTTGTAATATATCAGGGGAAAACTGCAGATATCAAACCAGTTTATATGAACTTCGGGGCATCCGCAGCCACAGTTATGCAGCTTTATGAACGTATTACCGAACCAAATCACATCCTAATGTTTGATAACTATTTTAGTTCATATAATTTGCTTCAGTACCTTGCTTCAAAGTTAATATATGCAGCCGGCACAATTAGAGTCAATCGTTTCACTGGTCTAAAACTGTTAAGTCAGAAAGAAATGAAAAAGAAAGGAAGAGGCTTTTCCGTCGAGGCCGTGAGTAAGGAGGGCATTGTTGCTACGAAATGGTAGTTGTAATGAGATCAAATTTTGTTGACATAGGAGAGGATGACTTGTGTAGGAGATGGGATAAACTAAAAAAAGGTTATGTCCATGCTTCTAGGCCAGAAGTTATACGGATGTACAGTATGGGAGGGGTAGACAAACAAGACTTACCCTTGAGTATGTACAGATCTTACGTTCGATCTAAGAAATGGACAGTCAGGCTAATTACACATGCAATAGATCTGGCCTTAGTGAACTCATGGTTGGAATACGAAAATCAAGCTGTTCAGTTTGGTATTCCAAAACAGAAGATCGTCGATCTGATAGCTTTTCGACAATCTGTAGCAGAACATTTAATATGTACCAAGTCACCTCTAAAAAGAGGTAGACCCCCAAATGATAATTTTGGAGAACCATCAAAGAGACAAAAAACAGAATCGAGACCTGTATCAGAATCCAGACATGACGGCTATAACCACTTTACAGAATACGATGAGAACAAAAACAATTCAAGGTGCAAACTGGAAGGGTGTAAGGAAAAAATACACGTATTCTGTACAAAATGCAAAGTCCATCTTTGCTTTTGAAAAGGTAGAAACTGTTTTCAAAAATGTCATAAATAAATGTGTTTTTACTTGTAGTTTCACGTTCAAAACAATAAAATAAGTTTTTTCAATAACAAACATTATTAATTCTTACAGGTCGTAGGGTGGATTTGTCCCTCCATGGGGACATGTCCTATTTAAGTAATGGTAATGTTTTTTGTGCTAAATTTATCATTTGGTACCAAAATACATATGTACTGTCGATTAAAATTTTTTTAATACATGTTTTCCTAATGTTCCGCTGAAAGGGTTAATGGAAACTTTTTTTCGAGATGAAGTTTTATTAAATAAAATTATAACTTAAAATCCTTGATATTTAAAAAATATTTTATTCTTAAATTTTTTTCCCAAAACCAATAGGTGCAGAGATAAAAATAAACACCATAATTTATAATTTTTTTATTAAATTGAGTGGAAAACAGTAAAGATGTAAAATGTAATACGATTCATAATAAATGCTGGAAATGACCACCTCTAGCCAAAATACATGAATGTAGCCTACGTGTCATGGATTGCCGTACACGTCCAAAGATGAAAAAATACCTGTGCTTAGTCCTTTGCGACTGCACGAAAATTACAGAATTTCAAGTTTCTAGCTTTACTGAAATTTTAGAAACAAAATAAAAACTCAATTTTAGTCACCACCTTTTAAGGGTGATATCTCGGAAAGGGGTGGGTTGAGTAAATTTTGTTAAAGGAAAGACCCATCTTACTTTCATGCGGGCAATCACCTCCTGAATTTTGTCGCATGAATTTAGAAATATATATATTATATTATATATATATATATATATATATATATATATATATATATATATATATATATATATATATATACAGGGTGAGTCAGTTTTTTAGACAAACTTTAACAGGAGATAGAACACATGTTTCTAAAAGAAAAGTTCCTATAAACATATGTCGTAGAAGGCTTCGTTTCGAGATACAGGGTGTTGAATATAATTTTTTTCTCAAATTTTCATTATAACTCATAAACGAATGCTTAGATTTTTTCATGTTGGGGGATAATGTCTATTAATTAAGGGGCATAAAACAAGCGATAAGAATGTTCACAAACTTGCACAGTGGCGGAGTGGAGGGGTGCTCAACCCTTTCATAAACAGAACTTCTACGCCAATGACTATTTTTAAAAAACTGTTATTTTCATTATCTACATACAGTTTAACAAAATAATGTACCTTCTTCTGTTTCGAAATTCCTGTGCGTTTCCGAGTTATTTTGATTTTAGTGTTTGATGTGGTACTAAGTTAAGTAATGTGCTTTATGTGAATAATTGAATATAAAGTTTTTAATAAAAAAGATATAATAAAACATTTAGAGCCATTTTAGTACCTAACTATCGTTTATTTAAAATTTCAAATACATTTTCATTTATAAATAGGTAGGTTATCGGTTTTTTTTAGTATCCATTGTTATTATCCTCGTATAAAAAGAAACGCATAATTATTATTGTTATGCGGTCAATACTTTCTGTATAATTATGTATGTATCAATTTCGCCATAAACATGTATGTAGTTTTTAAGTGAGATTCTAATAAGTTATAGACCGCTGCTCACTTGCTCTCATTAAAGAGCCGCCACTGTATCAAGCCATTGAAATCTGTTTAGTACACTAATTTTAACAATCCTTATTTATTATTGTAACAATACTTAATTAATAATTGTGAAATTAATGAGAATAACGATTTATAAATAAATAACAATAACACTAGTATAATAAAATTAGACACTTTGTTCAAAATGTAAACCGTTCTTTCCAATACACATTTCACAACGACGTACAATAGAACGTCTTAAGTTAATTAAATGATGCACCCTTATTTAATTGCAAGCATCTCTAATGCGATTGTGAAGTTCTTCAAGTGTATTAACCGGAGTGGTATACACTTTTTCCTTCATGAATCCCCATACAAAAAAGTCAAATGGCGTTAAATCGGGGGATCTAGGAGGCCACGCCACTGGACTTCCACGACCTATCCACCTCCCCGGGTAGTTATTGTTTAGCCAATTTCTTACATTTCTGCCATAATGGGCCGGACATCCATCAAGCTGAAACCAAGAATGTCCTCTTAAATTCAAAGGAATGTCTTCCCACATATTAACATGTTCTTCTTCTAAAAATTGTAGGAAATTTTCTGAATTTACACGTTGTGGCAAGAAATAAGGTCCAAACACGTGGTTGCCGTAAATTCCAATCCAGACATTTGTACTAAATTCATGTTGAAAACTTCTTGGTCGAATGGCATGTGGGTTTTCATGTGCCCATACATGCAGATTGTGAAAGTTTACGATACCACAAGTAAAACAGGATTCATCAGTCCATAGTATGTTGGATAAGAAATCTCTATTATTTTGAATGGAGTTAAGAACCCACCTACAATAATTAAGTCTTCGTTCGGCGTCACCTGGACATGATCAACAGGTTGAAAATGATATGGGCGTCTGTGATCCCGTTTTAAAACCCGGGAAACTTTACTTTGGGAAATACCAAGAGCAACAGCAGTATGTCGAGTACTTGTCGTTGGGTTCGTATTAAATTCACGCAATATACCCTCTCCAATTCTATCTCGTCCACGGTTGTTCTGTCGGCCCCCATGTACATTTTTCAAACCCTGGTTAACAAATCGACGATGGATACTCACAAAAACGGAATGATGAGGTTGTCGTCTATTTGGAAATCTTCTCCGATACTCCCTAGCTGCGTACCTTGAATTCCCATTTGCGAACCCATAAATAAAATGAATGTCGGCTTGTTCGCTATTTTTAAATGTAAACGGCATGTTACACTAATTAAAAGCTGGCAAATCAAATGAAATAACTTTTTGAACTTAAAAACAATAATTAATAACAGTGAAATTATTCAAGATAAAGCAAGTGTTTGTAAAAAGTCAAACTGTCGTTTCAAAATATAAAATTTAATACTTACTTGTTTTCCAAGGAGTATCATAGTTTGTTGCAATGAAATAAGGGTGCATTATTTAGTTAACTTAACAGGTTCTATTGTACGTCGCTGTGAAATGTGTATTGAAAAGAATGGTTTACATTTTGAACAAAGTGTCTAATTTTATTATACTAGTGTTATTGTTATTTATTTATAAATCGTTATTGCTAAGAATTCTTATTAATTTCACAATTATTAATTAAGTATTGTTACAATAATAAATAAGGATTGTTAAAATTAGTGTACTAAACAGATTTCAATTTACAAAAGTCTTGTATTTGAGTATGGCTTGATACAGTGGCGGCTCTTTAATGAGAGCAAGTGAGCAGCGGTCTATAACTTATTAGAATCTCACTTAAAAACTACATACATGTTTATGGCGAAATTGATACATACATAATTATACAGAAAGTATTGACCGCATAACAATAATAATTATGCATTTCTTTTTATACGAGGATAATAACAATGGATACTAAAAAAAACCAATCACCTACCTATTTATAAAAGAAAATGTATTTGAAATTTTAAAGAAACGATAGTTAGGTACTAAATGGCTCTAAATGTTTTATTATATCTTTTTAATTAAAAACTTTATGTTCAATTATTCACATAAAGCACATTACTTAACTTAGTACCACATCAAACACTAAAAATCAAAATAACTCGGAAACGCACAGGAATTTCGAAACAGAAGAAGGTACATTATTTTGTTAAACTGTATGTAGATAATGAAAATAACAGTTTTTAAAAATAGTCATTGGCGTAGAAGTTCTGTTTATGAAAGGGGTTGAGCACCCCTCCACTCCGCCACTGTGCAAGTTTGTGAACATTCTTATCGCTTGTTTTATGCCCTTAATTAATAGAATTATCCCCCAACATGAAAAAATCTAAGCATTCGTTTATGAGTTATAATGAAAATTTGAGAAAAAAATTATATTCAACACCCTGTATCTCGGAAACGAAGCCTTCTACGACATATGTTTATAGAAACTTTTCTTTTTAGAAACATGTGTTCTATCTCCTGTTAAAGTTTGTCTACAAAAAACTGACTCACCCTGTATATATATATATATATATATATATATATATATATATATATATATATATATATATATATATATATATATATATCGGTGCGCATAAATAAATGTATTTTAGTTAAGGTTAAGTGTTAATAAATAGCTGTTTTTAAATAAATAGTCGTTATTCTATAGTGTGCAACTAGTATGGTAGAAAATGAGAGAATGTCAAAAACAAAGTGTACATTTAATAAATGTGGAAAGTGAAGACCTCAGACAGTGATTTAAAGTGCTTAAAATGTTGTGTACAGTTTTCACTTGCACATGGTGGAAATGCGGATCTTGTTCAACACATATCGACACAACCATAAAAATGCAGCTATTGATGCTTACAGTAGTAGCAAAGCTAGTTGCAATTGAATGTACTCGGTTATAACACAACGTGAACCACAATGAGTTCTTTCTTTCTATGGATTGCACTAGTAAGCTAATAAAAAATCGCTTTCAATAAAAATTTGCATGTACTAGAACCAAAATCTGAAAGTATTGTGTGTAACATTTTATCTTCCAGGTGAAACCTCAGACATTATATCCGAATCTATTATTAAACCAGTTGACAAATACGAATTAACAAAAAAATCAATGGCAATGTACGTTGACATCACAAATTGCAATTTTTGAGGAGCAGCAAGGCATGGCTAAAATAACAACGTCTTTCATAAACTTCCGCATTTACTTAAAAGATCTTTAGTTGGGGTGAACTGTGCTGCTCATATCCTTCATAGCTGTATTCTAACATCAGCAGACTGCTTGTCTGTTGACATCGAATTCATTACTGTGAAATTCTATTGCTATTTCAACATTTATACTGTTGAATAATTTGCGAATTTTGCGAGTTTGTTAATGTTGAGTACCATAAATAGTTGGGATATAGCAAAACCAGATGTTAGAATTGTTACCATCGATAGAAACAATATTAAAAATGTTCAGACGGTTACAAACTTACCTTCTCTCTCAAGAAAAAAGTCCCAAATTCATTCTTAGTGGTATGGCTATGGTTTCTTCACTCACAAGCTTCTACATTTCAGAAATGTGTGCTTCAAGTGAAATCTGAAAGATCTTCAATGGTAGACGTATGCAGGGTTCTATCAAACTTAAAGCAATAATTAATACAACGGAAAAATGAAGTATTTTAGCCCAATCAAGTTAACACTATGTTAGTAGGTTTAGTAAATGGAGGAGATAACCTAGCCGTAATTCAAATTAAAACGGCTGTGACCATGGTATATGCTAGTTTTGTAGTCTACTTGGATAAATGTATACAACACTTTGAAGATTCGCAAGCGTTTTTTTTGGGTATCGCTATAAAAAGAACCTCTGCAGTCAGATGTTGGAAACTCAAAAGCTATTTTTCAAAAACAACACATAACGCATATAGATGATTCGGAACTTTGTAACGTGCAAAAATCAATATAGGATCGATTGTATCATTTTATCTGGTTACTGTTTCTAAAAGCTACATTAAATAAGTATCTGTGACTTCAGTAATGTGCGCTTACTCGTAATCTATTTCTTTACTATAATGATTTAAAATTTCTGTATTTACGGCATTTACTAACGAGTATGATTGATTAAATGATGTCTTCCAGCACGCTCACTTTTCTACGTTATACAAATTTATTCCTTTACTGTGGTTAATTTCTACTCCATAAAGGATTTTCTTTTATTGCGTTTACGTTTCAACGTTATATGAAAATTATTTCTTTTTCATATTCACGTTTGTATTACATAAAAATTCTTAAAATAAACCTGCTAACGCCATCTGTGCTGGTTATTACCAAATTCATACATTTTTATAGAGACCTGTTATTTTGCTGCATTACTACTAGATGGTACCACTGAATAACTACATATTAATACACATGTTTTATTGAAAACAAACATCTGTGTCACATTTTTACAAAATTTCATAAAGACAATGCTGTTGAACAGGTACCTATTTTTTACTAAGGTGTGGTTCTTGTAACACGGCCATCTTGTTGTGGTATAAAAATTATAGTTTAGAGAATTCTTCTGTTTGCTTTTCTCGGAGTAAACCACTATTTATAGAAGAGGATTCTTCAAGAAAAAAAATATTTCTTCATTCGTTGGAGAAATATAAATCACGTTTAGGCGGATGTAAACATATATACGTTTACATCCGCCTACGTACACCCACATGGTGAGTTAATTTGATTTACTTCAATCTCTGTATAATTAGAATCTTCCTTCTAGGCTCAAAATATGTTATGTAAAATTAGGTATATTTAACCAAGTCGTGGTAACTTGTCACAAATAGCTCTCCTTCGATCTACAGAGGTAAAACAACGTTAAGCGATTAAATTGTTATTATATTCCTGACCTTTTTAGCTTCTTCTGCTCCTTCGTTTCTCTGCTTTCTCTCGCTTACTTGTTCGTCTTCTTCGTTTAATGGTTGCTGTTAAGATTAAGTATACGTTATATACCATCTCATCTCGTTTTGGTTTTGCTCGGATGCGCTCTTAAATTGGAACAACTCGTAAATGACTAGTAGCTGTGTCTCAATTGTGAATATTTCGCAGTCATTGGAGAGTACGAGGCTGGAAAGGGAACGGTACTAACTGCTGAAGTACTCGTTAGGAGAAGGTCAGACCTTCCATTTTGCATTAATAAAATTGTAACGTGGAATTTACTTTTGAACCTGCCATCGATTATATGGTACCGTCAGATAACTACAGCATCTACAAAACAGTGTTTTTAAATTCACCATACTAAAACGACTTAATAAATTGCTACCTTTGTTACGACTTCCTTGTCATATTGCTATTCGAAACCATTTAACGTTTACAAACATTTCACTAATTACAGACTGTTTTAAATTGATCCAACCAGTAACTAATAGTTTATGTATTTACTTTAACCAAAGTAAATTATTACTGCATTTTTGCATAATCCAGTAAGGTGTCAATTATAGCTTCCATCTTTATTACTATTATAATAACTAGTTTATGCTATCGTTTGAGCAGTAGCAGAAATTAACAGCATAACTTATTAATTTCGTATACCGATTGTCTCTGTCATATTACTTATACTGTATGTGATAGCTTTTAAGTATCAAGTTTCTTGTATTGAGGATAAGAGTGTTCAAATCATCGAACTTTAATTGTGAATTGATTAGTTATTAGTATAAGCATGTTAGTATATGAACTGAGCAAGCTTCTACTATTATTTATTTATATATGCGAATTTGTCATTATTAAATTGGGGGGGGGGGGCTACTTGTATATTGTGAAACGAAAGGCAAATTGGATGGTTACCTTTCTAACGTCTACTATTACTGTGGTTTATCTGTATATAAATTTCTCTTTTCAGGGATTAAGCATGAAAGATCTTTCAGCGTCCCAGAGGCGTTATTAATAATTTCAGTTAATTTAAAGGTGAAGTTATCACCAGTAAATCTCTCGGCTTGCCCTCCTCTGTGTAAATATTCATACCTGCACTCAATTACGCAGTTTCACTGTTAATTTTTTTTGTTTGGCGCTTTTACTGTGATATTGGGATAAATTTATTTTTAGTGATGGTTATGGGGAAAAATGGCATGTTCTGATATGCATGCAATATAAGACGGTGTACAAATGGTCTCATGTATGATTATTCATGGATATATATATATATATATATATATATAACACATATATATGTATATATATATATATATATATATATATATTATATATATACAGGGTGTCCCAATAGTGCGTATTTGGTCGATAGCTCCTTAGCCATTAAACTTAGAAGACAAGTTTAAACACGAAAGTTTTTTAATTTTATAAGCTGCAGAATCTAAAAATAGTTTGGTTTCTACAGGGTGTAATATAAAAGCGGTACAATATAGAACTTTTGATTTTTAAATAGAACACCGTATATATTATTTTATTTTTCGATTCTCCTTATAATTTTACATCTTTTTTACAAGAATTACTTACTAGCTAAATCTTACAGTTTTTGAGATATTTGCAAAGTTAACTAAAAACTGACATTTTTATGTAGTAATTCAAGTAGGCGTATCTCAGTTATTTTTAAAGATAAAAAAATAATCTTTGGTATAGAATTTATTCATACATCAGCTTACTTTAATCTATTGTCAAAATTGCATTTCAATATACACGGTGATCACAAAAATTAATTCAATAACATAAATTTGAAAATGGTATCTTCATTTTTTTAAATGGGCACCCTATAATTTTTTAATGCCTTGTCTTCGTCTATTAATCGGCGTTCATTTATTTCTATTAAATATGTTCTATACCTATCTCTAATAGTTTCGGAGATATTTAAGTTTGTTCAATTTTTTTTCGTTGATAACACTGAAGAAGAGTAAAATTAGTCGGTCAAAGCAAGCTATGAATACATAAGAAACTAAAAAACATATTAAATAAAATACAAACACTTAAAATTATAATAAATGGTCAATTTGACCACCATTTTGTAGCTGTCAAACATGAAGTCTTTGAATAAACGGGTGATCACAAAAATTAATTCAACAACGTAAATTCAAATAGCACACCCCATATTTTTTAACGCCTTGTCTTCGTCTATTAGTCGGCTTTAATTTTTGTTAAACGAAAAAAATTGAACAAACTTAAATATCTCCGAAACTATTAGAGATAGTCATAGAGATAGTCATAGAGCATATTTAATAGAAATGAAAGCCGATTAATAGACGAAGACAAGGCATTAAAAAAATATAGGGTGTGCCATTTAAAAAAATAAAAATATAGCATTTTCAAATTTATGTTATTGAATTAATTTTTGTGGTCACCATGTATATTGAAATCCAATCTTGACAATAGATTAAGTAAGCTCATGTATGAATAAATTCTATACCAAAGATTATTTTTTTATCTTTAAAGATAACTGCGATGCGCCTACTTGAATTACTACATAAAAATGTCAGTTTTAAGTTAACTTTGCAAATATCTCAAAAACTGTAAGTAATTCTTATAAAAAAGAAATAAAATTATAAGGAGAATCGAAAAATGAAATAATATATAGGGTGTTTTATTTAAAAATCAAAAATTCTACATTGTACCGCTTTTATATTACACCCTGCAGAAACCAAACTACTTTTAGATTATGCAGCTTATAAAAACATACAACTTTCGGAATTAAACGTATCTTCTAAGTTTAATGGCTAGGGAGCTATCGACCGAATACGCACTATTGGGACACCGACACCCTGTATATATATATATATATATATATATATATATATATATATATATATATATATATACATTAAAAGTTTACATATAATAGTGTTGTTAGGAAATTAGAAATAAATTTACGTTTGTCAAGGGAATTGTCGTTTAATTGCTATTCCTGTTGCTCCCTGTTTCAAGCATTACAGGATCTCCCTTTAAAGAATTAATAATCTGTCCTTTTCTTTCTATAAGGCTTGTGGCGCCTATTTTTTGTCTGTTCTCCGTATCTGTCAGTCTATAATCTCGTTTTGTTTTCTAACTAACCTAACCACCTTCTTTGAGTCTATCCACACTTCAAAACACCCACGCTATACGAGTGCTCTGCGGTCTCAGCTCAGGACCTTTTGGCCGAGTTTACTAGTCGAGCTAACTAACTCCCCATTTTATGCACCGTCGTTGGTTAGACACGTAGCAACTTTTGATCCAATTTTGTGCACTAAAAAATATACAACCAGTCAAAAAATAAAAGAGTGGAAAGAAGTTTCTGTTTCTATTGATAAACAATGAGTGGAGCTTTTGCGATCACTTCAAGAGTGAAGATATACCGCAAAACAGCATATTAAAAATTGTTGAAATGTGCATGTGTTTACCGGGATGCAACGCCGCCAAACAAAGTTTTTTTTGATATGAATAAAATTTGGACCAGCGAAAAAACTAGCCTTACTGTAAGGATTTTAAAGGGACATTTAACGACCAATATTTTCAAGATCGCCCAGATATTTTACGAATTGTGCATTAAATGCAAACATATACAAATGAGTAACGTTTGCCTCACCATTTTATTAACTATGTAGCTACTTTTAAATACCGAAGTAAAATACAGAATCAACTATATTTTTTTATTTCTTTTTTTTTGATACTATTGCATCATCACATTTGTCACTTAGACTACAAAGCATAAAAATACAAATTTTTGTATGTAATTTAAACAAAATCTTTCGCTCTCCTTCCCCTTACTGAGGAGTATTTGGTACCCCTCGTGCCAGTATTCCGATGTCCCGTATTTCCTTTTTACGTAAGTGATTACATACTATTGAAACAGCTTATAGTGAAAGTACAATGTTGACATTCTTTGGTTTGATGGAACAATTAACATACGCTTTGGGGTTTGTACAAAATTTGTTGGAATTTATTCGCGAACAAAATCATACTAATAAAGGTAATTAAAACAGTGGACATTCCAATATAAGAAAAGATTATCAAACAATGTAGAAAAATATGTTTTAAAGTTTTGTACCAAAAACAGGATTAGTATACGCATAAGGACATTTACTGCTAATATCTGTCAGATTGTATTAAGTTTGAAGACATAGTGTACAATTTTGGTGTCAGATTTAACCTTCTAGTTATATTTGTAACTTATAAACGAGGGTTAGCCTATTTTTTTAAAAAGCAGAAGGTACTAAATTACACTAACTAAACATGCAAGATTGTATCTAAAGAAGTATTTAATAGGTAATTTCCGTTTCCTTCCTATAAAAATATGCAGATTTCCTATATTTTAATGTTAAATCGATACCTTCGTATTTTTAGATGATTGAGTAACTGATGTAGTTTTATGTATCTGTTCAATCTGTACAGATACTTTTGAAAATATAAATTGATAAGTCAGCTAAAGCCGCCATCCTTTCAATTCTGTAAGTAAACATGTTTGCAAAAAAGATTCCTTATGGAGTGGTTTTATTGGTTTTTTTATGCATATGCGATCGGGAATGTTGATTTCGCAATGAGTGCAAGCTGTACTTTTTAGGATTATGTAGGTACATATTACAAATTTATCGACAAATCAAGCATGCCTAAGTTAAAGTTAAATTAGGTTAAACACATTCTAGTTGTTAGATTTTATAACCATAGCTATGAATGAACTCTGTTGAAAGAAAACGTCAAATCAGCCGCGTTATTTTACTACAGACAACCAAATACGCTATATTCGAAAAGAGGTAGACACATCTAAGAGTTTTGTACTACTTACATAAATTACTGACGTGCATTAGTGAGCTCCGTGAAGTTGGCGGCACCGAAATTGAATATAGCATATTTTTTGCTTAGAATCGTTTGTTTATTGTTTGTTTAGGTATTCTCGACGTTGGTTTAGACCTACATCATAAAAAAATGGGTACCGATTTTGGGCCCCACCAGCTTCACGACAGCGGCTCCCACAGGCGAATGTTACACATTTTTCGCTTGGAATCGTTTGTTTATGTTTGTTTGGCCATTTCCGATGTTTGTTTAGAAACACATCATAAAAAACTAGACTTTGGGTGCCGCCAGCTTCACGACAGCGGCACCCATAATCGAATGTTGTACATTTGTCGTTTGGAATCGTTTATTTATCGTTAGTTTAGGTTAGTTTGACCATTCCAATGTTTGTTTAGAAGTATATCATAAAAGACCGACAGCTTCACGACAGCGCACCCACAACAAGTGTTGCACATTCGTCGCTTGGAATCATTTGTTTGGCCATTTCCCACGTTCGTTTAAACCTACATTTGGATATCGGCTTTGGGTACCGCCAGCTTCTCGACAGCTGCACTCACTGAATGTTGAAGATTTATTTATTGGAATTTTTTACGGATTGTTTAGGTTTTTTCGGCTATTCCCGACTTTTGCTTAAACCCACGTCTGTACGTAGTCAACGCAGTTTGGGGTGTACCAACTAAAAAAACTAGCAAGTTCAATAAGCAGTTAGTATATTTTATGATCATATACAGGGTGAATCTTATCTAATCCGCCAAAATTAAAGAAGTACTAGAACTCATCATTCTAAGCAAAAAAGTTCATATGTATATGGGCCCGGAAATGCTTCGTTTCAAGATATAGTGTCAAAGTTGAAAAAAAATCGCGTTTTCTTCGTAAATGATTTTTTGGTCCATTTAGTTGTCGAAATTGACCACTTTAAATCTTTGAAATTTTGTCATACACTGTATGCCATTTTGGGACTAAAATTCAAATTCTCCTGTCATTTAGTCTGCTAGGTATATCTTAGTGAAGTCGCTAGACAACCTTTCGAAAGACATTTATAACTCATTTTTATGAAACTAACTTTTGTCTACACTAAATATGCAACATTAAAAAAAAAAATTAAGTACTTAAAGTAACATCTGATTCTAGCATTCTATCTATTTACTAAAGGTTATTAAAATTTATTTCAAGAACCTTTCAGAGAAAACATTTATAACTCACAATGTTTATTTATGTAAAACTAACTTTTGTATGGAGCACTAAAATATCCAACATTAAAAAAAGAAAAAAATTAATATTAAAAGTATACATGCTGTATGTCTAGGCATTCTATCGTATTTAATAATGGATTTTTTATTAAAATTTTATTATCAATGAACGCAGAGACAGATAAGTACATAAGTAAACAAGTAAGTTACTTAGTAACAATTAAAATTCCTATTGATAACCTGTCAAAAAATACCCTCCGAAAATGTGTATGCATCATGAGTTTTAAAAGCGTTTTTCTCGGAAAGGGTTGCTCTACGACATCACTAAGATATACCTTTTTTAGAGGAGAAGATAGGAGAATCGATTTTCTAGTCCAAAATGGCATACAGTGTAGCAAAAAAATTGCTACGATTTAAAGGGTCGAAATCGTTGCGCTGGCCTCTAGAAACGACAACCAAATGGACCACAAATTTGAATTTGTCATCCCAAAAATCCCGTATACGAAATTTCATGAAACTATTTCGAAACAGTCGAAAGATATTGAAGTAAACGCGATTTCTTTCAATTTTGGCTGTATCTGATAACAGATTTCCACCCATGTTACATATAACATTACCACTTAAATAATGCTAAGGGCACTATAAGGTTTAAGCATTCAAATTGTTAAGCGTTTAAACTAAATATTCATTTAGCTACTTAGGTACACTTACAAATAGTAATAAAAAATAATACAAATAAAAGAAGGACCCTCCGCCGTGTATGCCAATCTGTTAACTTACTTCTGCAATTTAAACATAAAAGACCAGATGTGGGACTACCTTTTCGTCCGCTGTAATGTTTCTTAAAACATTATTTAGGAGCCCGTCCTGAAGGTCCCACGAATCACTAGCAAGCCTTCTATTATAACAAATGTAATGTATAGGACTATTACAAGAAGTTCGTGAACAGTTTCTGAAAGACTTATTGTTTTCGGAATTATACTCAAAGATACAAGACCATTGAATGGTTGATTTTCTACTGGTTGTTGTGATGCCAAAAAATCAGTATCAACTAATATTTGATCGTGTACAGTTATTGAGCCAGTACATGTATGGCGTAAGCACTCTTTACTCGGTTGTAACTATAAACCCAGCAACCTGCAACCTCTTCATTGTGATTCCATCCCTTGCTGGGTCGGTATCAATAATCACAAGATCCCTTTTTGTGGGTTGCTGCCAGTTTGTGTTGTAATCCACAGTTACTGTGATGCTGAGAATTCCATCAAGTAATCGTCGTGCTAATTGCATTATAATTGTTGTACAATCGTACTCCACTACCGTTTCATTGGAAAGCCGGGGTTTTGGTTGTAACACTTGCCGCAGTACTTCAGCGCGGTACTCACAAGTGCGCTTTACAGCTCCTATAGTGGCCAAAAATTTTGCTGATAGATACTGCAGCATCAAAGGCGCAGGTGTTATTTATTTTTACAATTGTATCTTTCAAGCAAATATAGGGGCACAAATTTCCATTTTTTAATATCGCCAGGGTGGGTTGTTTTAATTGCTTGGCATGTACAGCAGCGCCTAATTCTGGAAACCGTATTAAGTGTTTTGATTTTGTTTCGATTGTGTCTTTTTCCCTATCTTATTCCTCCAGTTTTCGATGTTTCTCAAATCATTAGGAGCAATATCTTCCTCCTCTACAATAGGGCAAACAAGTTCACTTCTATTTGTATCACTACTTTCCCTATGACTTTTTTCGACAATATTAAGTTTTTCCAAACCGCTCTCTGGGTTACAATTTTCTTTCAAATTTATTTTCGAATTCTGTGGAGTGCGATTTTATCAGGTTGTCGCGATTGGGTACAAGGCTTAAGTGTGACTCTGCATTAATGGGGCACATACCAGAAATTGCTTGTAAGTGGCTTCCCACAAATTTAAGAATCAGAAGTGTTTCGCCTTTCAGGACCTTTTTTTTTTAGATTGTTAAAATCGCTTTCCACGGGCGCAGATGGCACTGTAACTTTGATGGGAAAACCTTTACCATAACTGCAGACCACAAAACGAAGTCTTGCGCCATTCTAATGAACTGGGCAGCAACATCATGAGAGTAATACGGGTTTAAGTTTACATCACTTTTGCTGCATCGCATTTCAGCAGTTTTCGGGATTTTCAGTATCCATTGGTAAATCAGATTAATTTCCATATTCCCCCTATTGTGTCTTTTCTCGTGTATCATCATATTGATTGAGTTTATCTTCTAAGGTTTTCCGTAGATCCAATTCTACAAATGTTTTCACAAAACTCGTTAAATCTGTTAGACTGTCTTCCATTGCACCAGATGTAGTTTCACTTAAACTTACAGTTATTGTATTAGTTAATATATTTTGAAAATCAGGCAAATTTTTTGATTTAATTAGGAGACCTAAACATCTCAAATAAATATCTTTAAGCCTTATCATTGGCGAAACACTTTCCATTTTGCGGCAGAGTGGATAAAATGTGCTACATCAAGCCGAATAAATGTTTTAGGGAGCACTGTTTCCTTTTTAATTAAACATATGAAGCATTTATCTTCATAGTCGGCAACATCTCCCGATCGTCCAAAAGACTTGCAAATTACTGATTTTAAAGCTGCGGAATTGTCAATCACAACTTCGTGGGGACACGGTGCACCTCTCCGCTCCCATTCATTGAGCCAGTATAAAATAGAATTTCCATCGTGCTTTTCAGAAAGCATTTGTACAACTGGAAATTGAGTATTGTGAACATTAATTACACCTTCGTACAAGAAGATATATTTGGACGGGCCGTTCAAACGTTGTACTTTATGCTCCAAGGAACCAGTGACATCAATGGATAAGGCAATATACGCATATCTGCATAAACCTTTATCTGAGTTGGTGAGTAATAATAAACAAAGAATTTGTCCATACCGATATCATGAATGGATCATACATACAGCTCTTCGTATTTCATGAGTTAGACAAATTAGAGGATTTGGTTCGAGAACTACCTCACTCATCTTATCTTTCAATTCCTGTTTAACCTTGCGAAGAACGGAACATTTGTATAAATGGGGTGGTTCTATATCACCATCATCCCTTATATCTAGTGCCTTGTTTCGTTTATATACAGAGCTAGCCGTATTGGTAGTTTCATTAGCAACGTTTGTCCGTCTATACCTAAAAACACAACACACTATAATATTAAGAGAGAAATTTGAAGTGGTGATGAAAATGAATTTATAGCGGCGTTACCAACCTGTTAAATTTCCTTAAATTGGTGTAAATTATTTGTTGTGGCTTCTGTACTCCATTTTAACACTATGTCGACTTCATTCAGAGGTTGCTTATTACTTATACCCAAAGCTTACGCACTACATTCACGACAACTGGCTTCCATTTTGAGAAATATTTCAGCTTCAGCCTTTTAAATTCGTAGCCGCAAGGAAGGCGATGCTGCTTCCACAATAATTTGATGATTACATTTTCCCACTTACGTTGGGGTAATACCTAAAAGTGATGTAAGATAGAATTGTCAGCTTTTAATGACATTTTTCATTGAAATAATAATAATAATAATAATTGGTATTAATATTATTAATACTGTGGATCTGAATCCTGATGAAGTGTGTAACCAACAAAAAAAGATTAAAGCAAGCAAATGTACTTTCTAAATAAATTCAATTTTGAATGAAAATGTTTTTTGTCCAACATAACAAGAAAATGATAATTTTATAAGAAGGGTGGGAGGATGGCAAAAAAGTATAATAAGGTAAGTTGAAAAACTAACCAAAATACTGCGCATCCCGCCTCGTTCCTTTCGTCTATACAAGGTTTTAATCGGTTGACTGTTTTTCCAAATTTCAGGTGAAATGTGAACAAGAAATGTAACTTTAGGTTTTCGGAAATTTAAATCTTCAGATTCACTTTCCGAAAAGACGGATGAAGAGCTCGAATCTGATATGTGTTGAGGTGCAGGCGTAGATTCTCGAACTTTAGCCATAAAGGGTTTTCTCGGATCCGTTATTCAATCGAAATTGTTGCCTTCTTTGGCATTTTCCACTGTTCTGACAAACAAGATAACATCAAATATTTGATCTAGATTTATATAGATAAGCGTTATAAATTCTCATGTAAAGTCATACTGAGTAACGATAGCGATTACCAACTAAACGCCGTTGGTTTTGAAATTACCTTCGCAGCATATTTTTTGTTCAATAAAATTCTACTTAAACAAATTTATGTGATTATCTTAATTTAACAATTATTAAAATAATTTTTTATTTCTTATTTAATTATCAAAACCGAAATTAACTCACTATTAAATTTCATTTCTACAAAAAAAATATACTCCACCAATACAGTGGATATTGCATGTATTTTTGTCACTAATGGCCAACTTACCAATTTTTTTAAGTTTGCGAAAAATTCAAATGTGAGACTCACTCGGTACTAATTGGCAATGACTTACATATATAGTGCGTTAATAAGCAAATATGGGTAAAGACAGCTGGCATGAACGCTTCGATACTTCTTTATAAGGTTGGTATTATTATACATTATAACGTATCTGCTACAGTAAATTGTTTTTGAATTGTTTGTTGTAGGAATAGCAACCACTGTAACAATATTTTTAAATACAATATCTTTTACAGGCACTATTGTGATCGTTTATAAGGGTTTCCTTAACTGACAGTATTCCAAATATTTTGGATTTATTTACTATTTAGGCAGCGATTAGCAAAATAATTTTTGATAATGCGAATAACTTGTAACAAACCTTTGTAAGTTGTATTGAAAATTGCAGTAGTTTAGGCAACTTCGTTGATTTTTGTGCCATGTGAATTGCATACCATAGTGGCTGAAAAGTATGCGTTTAGAAATTTTAAAGTGGGGTAGTATGGGCATTTCGTCTTGCGCATTGAGTCCATGCGCAAACATAATATTTGGAGGTTGTTGTTACGATAATGAAAGCGAAAACATCCATATTTTCTCTTGATTACTTTTATCAAAAGTGTCGTAAATTTTACGATAAGAGCTAACTAAACCTATTTTTCTTTGTCTATTATATTTATTCTTTTTAGGCACTTTTGTTTCACTTTTATTTTATTTTTATTACATAAAATAAGTTGGCGTCCGCGGTATTTTAACATTTATTTACAGGTTGAAGTTACACCTTTTTTGTAAAGAGAACATATCTTACCCACACACATTTTCTAATTAAAGAAAATCAAATTTTAAGAACATGGCTCGTTTTCATCGCTGACTGAGCTAAAGGCACCAAATCTTCTATTTAGTGTTAGGAGTATAAGTAATATTAAGGGTGAAATTAATAACAACAACATCTACACCCAATTATATTTTTTATTACAAACTAGAAACCAACTTTAAAGCAATACTTTAGGTTTTATTAAATAGTTAAAATAGAATAGAATTTGTGTAAGGATTACAACATTTAATTTTGATTTTGATGTACAATATCGTAAATTATTGTTTAAAACTTAATTATCTTACTATAAATAAACATAAGCATACTTTTATAAACAACGGACAATTCGGCATCTGCCTTGTTTATAACGCGATATTTTTATTTACAAGGTTTTTGACTTTTTCCCTTGGTGGCTTTGTGAGCATTTTTTAAAAGATTAATTGACACATTATTTATAAAGGCTCTAAGATGGAATATTTCTTTTTTAGCAGAAAATAAATTCATTATTATGCCATCGTTATGCAATTAAGAAGTCAAAACATGAAATTTAAAGCAAATATTTATCACAGTCAAGTTTTCACATTTTACAATAAGTTGTAAAGCACCAACTTTAAAGGTGATCATGCGAACAGAGTTTTTGTATTATTTAATGCATCTTCGGCGAAATCAACTTAAATATAAAATTAATAAAATAAAACATTTAATATGTACTCCAATTGTACTTACCTTATGATCAATCCTAATGTGGCAAAACTTCAGTTCCACTGTTCAAAACCACACAGTAATAAAAAACTAAAAAAAAATGTAACGCACAATCCAAAAATCAAAATCCAATTAAACGCAAGCCAAGGTATTGAATCAATATACAAAAAAGTTAACACTGAAGAAAGTTTAAGAACTGAATAAAAAATCTTTGCCAATTTTAAAAATTATTCCAAAAATTAGTAACAAAGCAACAAAAACGTATTTTTATTATTTTCCATACCAAATAGAAAGTCCATGAATATGATATACAGAGTCAGTACACAAAAGAGATTTGGGAGATTAAATAAGGGACTTCCTTTATTCTTTTCGTATGTAACATAATGTGCCTATTTCTTAACATTTTAAATCATTCAAAGAAGGAGTAGATTATGTTTTGAAATTGAAATAGGTGCCTGGGTTTACGTAGTATCGGATACCGTAAGTAGTACACCGGCACTATCCCCTCCACTTTTTTCACGTCATAAGCCCCGCCCCCTTTCACATTTTTATATGCCCACGTGGGCGACCGTATTTTCTACCCTTATTTTTTATGGTTTCTTTTCGGACGCCTTTTTCAACCCTAATTTTTACACACCCACGTGTGAGACCGTATTTTCAACCCTTTTTTATCCCTAATTATTTTTTACACACCCACGTGTAGGACGTGTTTTTTCACCCCTATTTTATGACAGCTCACGTATAGAACGCGTATTTTCAACCCTTATGGTTTCTTTTCGAGGGTCAACCCTAATTAGAGCCTTTTTGCACATGCTCACGTGAGGGGCTGTTCTTGGTGCTGGGGGCTGGACCTGGAGCTAGGTCTTGGACTTGGAGTTGGTCTTAGGGTTATTTTTGATGGTCATCTAATTAAGGTCCTTTTAGCTATATTAAGAGCAGTGCCCCTGGAGGTTAGGCAAACGCACACGCATACAATGTTGGAAATTACATAATTAATAAGATATTATTATTAAAATGATCGACCCTCTTGTTTTAAAATGGTCAAATACTATTGGATGATCTTTTACCTATACGAGAAAACGTATTTCTAATAAGGAGGTTCTTGTAAGACACGGGTAGGGCTTCGCAACTTGTTCTAAGGCCTTCGCCCCCTGACCGGAGATGGTGTGGGAACCTAACCTTATAAGACATGTGTAGAGCTTATCCCCTATCGTGGCCCCCTTGATGCAATTGTATGAGGGTTCTAACTTAATCTTACAGCTCTAGGCCTTCGTCCCATCGTACAAAATTGTATTCTAATAAGGAGGTTCTTGTAAGACAAGAAATGTATCAGGGTCTGCGCCCTGGCCCCTTTGAATAGAAATTGATTTTAGCGCCATATAGTGGCGTATAGACTAATGAACATTTTCTATAATAGAAGCTGATAATGCACACCTCTCTCTTGCTCTATCTTGTTTCTTCCTCCCCCTCTCTCTTTCTCACACACACACAAAACAAATCAATTAATTAATCAATCTCAAACAAATCACGCTCAATCACCAGATCAATCTCAATCAATCAACCGAAATTATATCTTACAGTTTGCGGAAACCAGATTACAGTTCAAACTGAATACATTAAAGTCTAATTAAATATGACGTGAAATAATAAATAATTTCTACCCTAATGCAATGATGCTTTATGTATAGGCAGATCCTCTAAACAGTCACCACCTATACATTCGTGAAATTATATCTGATTTATTTGCATGTTCAATTACATACACTAAATTGTTTCATTGTAATGTGTTCATTACCAGTTGTAAAAACACATTAAAAAAGACTGGAAAGTAATAATTACTTATATATAACATAGAGTTAAATTAAATTAACATGTTTTTAAGAATATCAAACTGATATAACAAAAATAAAAGGCACAAGGTTTTAATGGTTTTATTATTATACGTGAATTAACAATACCTACAAGTTTAAAATCCACGAATACGTAACAGCTATTTTGAGAGTTGATCTTATGACGTCATCCTATAGGAATAATAACACATTTTAAAAATCTTTATCGACATTTTTGTTAGCAATATCAGGTAAAAAACATATTAAAAATAATACGCTTACCTTTAGA